>BQNB010002929.1:1882-18100 GCA_026074375.1 Tanacetum coccineum
AGACCGCACTATCATCAAGTGTCGTGTGATAAGCCTTGAGGACAAGGCTCATTTAAAAGGAGAAGACTATAACACCTCATGTTTTAGGTCATTGTACGACGTTATGTAATTCACAATTTATTTTTAGGGTTTTACGCGTTTGCTCTTAAATAGTAATCGTTAAGCTAAATCGCGTAAACTAAAAATGATCATTCAATGTAAACGGGCATTAAACGATTAAATGTTTACATCAAGCAAGTGTTAAATGATTATTATGAGGATAATTATTAACTTTGTTCATCATATTTTTATTGGTTACGTAAAGTGCTTACGTTTCGCGATAAAATGCGTTTTGGCATTCCCGGAAGCACCAAAACCTAACTACGCTTAAACAAATACCCAAAATTATACCCAATACTCAAAAGTTACAAAACTACTATCCTAATATGTCTATGTGGCCGGATTTTCAAGGATAGGACCAAGAATTATCAACTTTATATCAACTTGCTCAAAATATCAAGGTTAAGAAAGATCATAGGGAACCAACTCTTACACCATGAACCACTTGACTAATTAACCTAGGGGCTCTTACACAAGGGTTAGAAAGTGATCATGGTTAGGTTAATTAGATATTTTCACTATATAAAGCATGAGTCCAAGAGAGAAACACATACATGATCATTCCTTAAGTGTAAAATCAAACAACACTCTCCCATTTCACCTCTCAAAACCCACGGCTCAAAAAGCCAATATTAAGCAATCCATTGCTTAATTTTATCTCATTATACAAGCATACTCACATCATACTTAAGGCATTCTAAGGTGGTTCCAAGGTTTGGATAATCATTTGCAAGTAAGGAAGCAAGAAAAGGAAGAAAGGGTTTCTTGGGAAAATTAAGGTTTTCATCCTATATTTACAAGCCAAGAGTGTTAATCACAAGTGTGTGATTTGTTTTCTCTTTCCCTACTCATCCACTCAAGGTTATTTAAAAGCTTAATCATTTCATAACTAAGATTTTATGTGTTCATATGTTATATTTAGCTAAATCACCATTTAGGGTACTCTTGAATATGTAAAATGAATTTTTACTTATTGTCAATGTTTTGTGAACTTATTTACATGCCATATGGATGCTAATATGATGTTAAAACAGATGTATAAGTGTTTTAACATGATGGTTAAGAGTAAACATATATATGAACAAACTAGGGTTTCTAAAAGTTTTCTTATTAAGTTAGATGTGAAAGTATTGCAAGGACTTGTGCTCTTGATACTATGGACTCTCTTGGACAAAACATGATCTAATAGACTTAATATATGTATGACATAAGATATAAATGTTGTAAAGTAGTTGTAACAAGGTGTTGAAGCTTAATGGTACAAAAATCAAACTTAAAACATGTCTAAATCACAAAAATACAAACCCACTGTTTTAATTCGATTTTTGACACAGCCATATTATGTTTTAGAAAGATATTACACCTCATGACGTTTCCAAAATGATAAGAAACTCGAAAATCCGATTTATAACGAAGAAGATACGCTAATTACGAGTTTACGACGCTAAATACGTTTATAAAACTATTTTTATAAAAGTTACTATTCATAACAGAAACTTATACTTTTAAAACACCATTTATATGATAAAACATTCAATTACGAGAACGTGCTCGAAAGAATCGTTAAAAACGGAACTATAACGAATGAGATACGACAAAAACGGGTTTTACGTTAATTAAAGTATGGAAACGGGATTAGGAGCTGTTGTGAACAGTAAAAACACTATTCACAACAGAAGGTCAAAAACATAAAAATGCGATATTATGATTCCTCGTCTTAATACGAAAGCATGGGCGCAAGAAACGTTAAAATCGGGCTTAAAACGCAAAAGTTATGTCATTTTTACTAAAAGGGTCATTATAAACGTTTTTACTTTAAAAACACGATTTCACTTAAACGATTAGATGGTGATATAGCTATATAGATGTATATAAATATTATATTATTAGTTATCAAAGTACTATATTAATAGAGAATTTCATAATGAGGCCTCTTCGGATGGCATATTGACGAGTTGTTGGATTTACGATTTAAAGTATCCTAGCTCCTCGTACGTCATGTCATGACCTCTTAATTATGATAGCCCGAACGATAGTATGATGATAACTATATTGGATTATATATATTAGTTGTTAGACAACGTACTTGAGTACTGATTCGACCTATATTAACTAGGTTGCATTCGGGCGTTAGCGTGACGCGTTTTCATTTGTGATATTAAATTATCATTATACTCACTCAAGGTGAGTTCATAGCCCTATATTTTACAGTTATTAATTTATAAGTTTTTTGGGGTGAGAAACATATGCATGTTTTACAAATTGGACGCAAGTGTACATTTTATTATGATTACGTTTTGCCTAAGTAGCGATAACCCACTATGCCCATGAATCATGAATTGTCAATTACTGGAAAGTGAGCGCGAATGATTGTAGATAGATCTATTTGGGATTGACCTCCCCGTTCGGGTGACTAGCTATCACTAGAAACGAACGTATATCATGTCGGATACTGGATGTTACGGGTTGAACATCATCACGGGCAATGTAGGCAATATTTATATATTGTATTCAATTATGTCGAGCTTCGGTGTCATGAGCTTAGGCAAACGTAATTGCATTTTGTGATGTCTGCATCTGTTGCATTATCACGGGGAAAGTCTTGCGGTCCTGCATATACATTTACATAAACCTATGAAATTCACCAACTTTATGTTGACGTTTTAAATGCAATGTTTTTCAGGAGGTCATTAAGCACGAGGTGCGAAGGATACATTGGTGGTTATATTTTGAAGTCATGCATTAAAGATTTAGTCGCATTACATTTTGTATATCTGTTATGGGCTGGAAATCTTTATAATAATAACAAGTAAACAAGTAAAGCTTCGGGCTTTTGTAACACATACTTTATTAAATCCAATGTATCAGTTTTAAACAACTTTTTGGTCGTTCTTATATTATCTTGTGTTATTGATCTGAGAAGTAACACGCCCCAGACCCTTATTCCGCTGCGACCCTATTTGGGGGTGTTACATACTTGGCCTCTTTTTTTTTTCTCATTTCATATTCTCATTCCTCTTTTACAGCTTCTCCACTGGAAAACACCACGATAAGCAGAAAATCTAACCACCAAAAATCAGTCGATTTGACCGATTTTGACCACCAAGCACCGATTTTGACCAACTTTGACCGATATTGACCAAAACCGATTTTTTGTCCGATTAGTGAAAAAACGTATCGGTTGACCCCCGATAAGCGATATATCAGTGATATATCGGCCGCCAAGGCAGATATTTACAACACTGGTTTTAACAAATTTCCCTTTAATACATTCAACACATTGATTAAAATCTGAAAAATCTAGATGATGAAGAATTCCTTCCTTTATAAGACGTTGCATTCTATCTTTAGATATGTGACCAAGACGTTTATGCCACAATCTCGAGGAACTTAACCACTTTAGATTAATCACAGTCTTTCCAAAAGGTTTGTCAACAAGTTCCCAAGGATGATCTTTAGTCCAATGGTATTCAGAACGTTGTCTTTGGTAGAATGTATGCATGTTTGAAGTATTGCTTAAGGATGACTCGGCAACTTCTTATACCGGTGTACAGAATGGGTTGATAAATTCATATGCTTTAAACTGTGCATCTTTTACTTGATCAATGTTGTTTTCCTCAACATTGACATTTGTCGATGGAATACGGGGAATCATGGGAATAATGAGAGGGTACGTAGGGAACATGGCTAACCAAGCTCCTTTTATAATCGGTTCTAATGTAGGTTGAACATTTAACGTAGGTTGTGTATCTTGTTGTAGAGAATTATCAGAGAGAGCGAAACACTTTGACACACTTTGATTTCCTGCAGTGAAGTATTCTTCGTACATAGGACTGAATAATAATTCTAATTCTTGTAGTGATGGATCTATTGTGTCTGCTGGAGAAGAAAAGTTTGGAACCAACTTTGAACTTGAAGGTTCATTGTTGTGGTCTTGGATTCCAAATTCTGAACTGTTATGTTCAAAAGACATTTATCTTGTTCATCAGATTTAAATACCTTGAACCTGTAGTTTCTGAAATATCAGTCTTTTCAACAACCAAACTTTAAGATCTTCTTTTTGGGCATTGCATGTAGTACTTGTAACTAAATGAAGAGTACTTTCACTTACATCAAGAGTTTGTGTGCATTCATGTGGGTTAGTGATATCTTTATTCAAACCATGTGGGGGTTCACTGTCAACATTGGTTTTGCTAGAGGTGAATATCTTTCCATTAGGAACCCAACTAAGACCAACAGTCTAAAAATTCTACCTGTGATTTCCACCTAAGACAAGATCTAGGAGTCTTTATTTTCATATGCATAGTGGAAGTCTTTTTGAAAGAAAACCTATGTCCTGTAGAGATCTGCCTTATTGGTTTCTTTGTAATACTTAGTTGTTCTACGGGTTTGTTTCTTTTTTAGGTATAGGGTTTCTCCGGTAAATTTTATTACGCCAAAAAACATTTAAGTACAAAGGATGAGGGTGAGTCCCACATCTCCGCCCGTTACATAGGTAAACAACTTCCTTTAAGGAAGGAACACAACTAGAAAGGAACTATAAAAGAAACAATAATACAAGAAAACTATTTCTTCCTACGACCCCTAACTATAATATCCAATTTATCACAAATAGCTTGAAGCTTATCAGGAATATCCTGACCTTCATACATATCATCATCGTATGGGTCGTATTCGTAGTCGGCATTCTCGTAAGATTCCGTCCACCGCTCAAGCAAACTCTGTGTACCATAGCCATCCTTTTTAGACAGAAAATTAGCCATTTCATTATCAACTGAAGCAACCTCATCCTCACTATCATACTCACATGAAGAAGCAACCTTTTCTAATGGTTTACCTTCATCATCTATCAAAGTAACTTTTCCCTCAATGATCAAATTTTCAATCTTATAAATTTTCTCAACAATAGGAGTAGTACTAAGACTACTAGCATCTACATTCCAGAATGAAGATCCACTAGAGTTGGTTACTTGGTTGGCCAAATTTGTAGTTCCTCCATTTGTACCCAACTCCATATCATTTTCGATTGAGGTAAGCACCTCAAAAGGGTTTGATTTACTTACCTCTTTAGCAGATTCTACATTTTTCTTCTTATTTTTGCTAGCGTTGGCAGTAGGCTTTTTAGAAACAGGTTGATAAACTTGTTTTGTTGGTTTAAAACCCATCTTCTAGCCAACCAGAATACCTTTAGGAGTTTGACTAGTCTTCTTCAAATTCTTCATCTCACCGGTACCTATATTCTTTGGACATTCCTCTTGAACATTGCCAAAAACCTTACAACAGGCACATCTAGGAGATTTCCACTCATACTCAACACGAATATTACAAGTATAGTAGCCCTCCCTAGTAATTTTAGGCATAGCTGCCACAATGTTATCTTTCAACTCCACATTAGCTCGAAGCTCAATCATAGCTCTAGCATAGCTTGACCTGCCCCATGATTGCATGTACATATCAGACATATAAGAGTCAAGCATTAGAGGAGTACCTATTTTAGTGTTAATGGCACTCAAGCCATCCTCTCTGAACGTCATAACAAGGACACCGTGGTGTTTAACCCAAACTGGAACAGTCCCAACATCTTCTTTCAATAGGTTCACATCCGGATGTCATTTCCTTAGAATAAGTGGATTATTGCGAATAAACCACAAACCATTTTCAAGCATTGCATTCAATCATGAAGCTAAATTGAAAGGAGAATAACCATGTAGACGAGCTAAACATTAATCGAACCAGCCCATATTTACCCTAAGTGTTCTTAACATAGTTAGCAATAATAGGATAGGCCACCCTTCTACGGGTTTGTTTCTGTTCGTTGTCTTATGGGATTGTACCTTAGCACGTGATTTGACTTCATTTAGGAATTTTGTTACACAAGCATCATGATTTGCATTAAAGACACATTTTTTACATGTCGAGCAAACAAAGTGTTTGGAGTCTGAGAAAGATCTAGAATTCCTAAAGTGTTCTGCTATGGGTACAGTCTTTGTCATTACGCAACTACTCTTAGATGCAGGCCAATTCCTATATTTTTGAGTATTTTGGTTAGCTACCATTAGTAGGCTTTTGAATTTTAGCAGAGTACACTTCCCTAGGTTTTGAATTCCTACTTCTTTCTTGTGTCTTTTTCCTAGCTTCTTCTAGATAGTAATTGTGAATCATGTCGTTTGATCTAAAATTTTCCTTTAGTGTTAAGTTGATACACTCTTTGAACTATTCCTAGATGAGCTAGGTGCAATCACGTGATGAGGTTTTACAAAAGTAGATTCTTTTACTTGAGGCAAAGAATGTGGAGTGACTGGTATTGTCAAAGTATTTTTCACAACAACTTGAGAGGTAAACCGTGGTTTTGAAAATTTAGGCCGTTCAGATTTAAACGCAATCGGTTGTCTAACAACTGATTGGTTTTTGAGTGGATGTAAAAGCGGTTTCCCCAAGATTGGTGGTTATGCAAACTTTGTGTCCACACTATTTCCTCCTAACATTCTTAATTCATTTTTTAATGATGCAGTTGCAAACACCTTTTCTTGAATTTGAGCTTTTAAATGCTCATTCCACTTAAGTAATTTAGCCACTTTATGTTTGAATTTGATGTTTATTGTTTCAATTACGTCTATGTCATTTTGAACTTTGGCTTCATTACTTTTTCTTTCAAAAATTGACCATGTTGCCCTAATTTTAAAACATTGTTTTGCAATTAAAATTCAAGATTAATGCAATGTGCTTCAAGTTTTGAAAATTCTTGTTTAAACTGGGCAAAAATCTTTTTTAGACAAATATTTTTAGACATTAGAGATTGATTTGAAAGTTCTTTTGGTTTGGGTAAAGTCATAAGTGAAGGACATTTATCATGACATTGTACATCATTCTGGTCAACCTCTCCTTCATTATTGAATTCAGGTTGTTTAGCATGCTGTTATTCATTAGAAGAGAGATAACATTCAGCAGTCAATTGTACCTTAGTCATTGGCTCTTCATCATATATAGGTTTGATATCTACATAATCAGCATCTGCATCATTCCCTGACCTGCTGTTTGTATTATGCTTTTCAAATTCTGTCCCACTGCTTTTCGTGATAACCAAACTAGCATCCAATGCTTTACTCGTATCAACCTTTCCCTTTTTTGTCTGCATCTGTCTTTCATTCACCCTGCTGTCATACTCTCTTTTATGCAGTTCTCTTCCATCAATTGACTTCTTAACATATTTCATGTGTGGGATCAGTGTATCATCGAATTGTTGAACCTCAATTCGAGTGTATTCTATAAAGTATGTTAATACAAATAAACCCATAAAATATGTTTATTTCTATCTCACGACCTTCCTAGGTTTATTAATGACAAAACATAAAGAAACATTGTGCTAAAACCATCTCTAAAAACATAAACTTTTTGAAAATCACAAAGTGTCATAAAAATGTGTATACATTATTTTATGTAAACCTAAACTATACACAAAAATGTTTTCTAATTTCTTTTTTATTTACATCATACATGACCTAATCAAATGCATCAAATCCAAGGGTAATCTTACAAGATTTCACATGATCTCTCAAGATTTTGCAAATCAAAATTCGGATTTGGTTACTGTTGGCCGATTCCATTGATTTTGGCTGCCGGTTCAATTCATCAACAGAACCGGGCCATAGTACCTTTTTTGGCTATAAATACCAAGTCATTTCTCATGTTTTCTCACACCTTCTTACTCAGAAATACTCTCTAATCATCTGATCTTTCTCTCTATTTATTGCATAGTTTCCTTTAGCATTTTGTAGGTAATTTACTTCAAAGAAGAAAATTGCCAAACACCCCTTTGAGACGATCAAGTTTCAAGCATCTTGTTTCGGATCACCATAGCATCATCAAGATCACATTGCTGAGTCTTGAACATCATATTGTAGTTGTTAGTTACATTTATCATTGTAAATCAAGTGTAGTAGTGTTGGTTTGATTCTACCATGTGAAGAATCCGATATTTATCTTTGTACCGAAAAAGAGGTATAGGCAACGTTGTGAGGCTTCTCCACCGGTTGAAAGTAGTTCGGTGACTAGTGATTAAAAACTCTCGAGTAGGTGACTCGAGGAGTGAAGTAGGGCAAGGAAGGTATCCTTGTAGCCGAACCACTATAAATACTTGTGTCTTGGTTATCTCTTTCTAACTCTCCATTTATTTGGTAACAATTAATCAGGAAAACTATTCAACCCCCCCCCCCCCCTTCTCCCTTCTAGTTTTCTATAGAGTACTTGCTTGTCATTTCACCATCATAATCTTGAGAAAATCATGAATTGATGAACTGTTGAAACTATGTATTGAGTACTCTTAAAGCAGTCATGGATCCATTTTCTTGAAATTCTTCTTTGTCAAGATGCTTTTCTAGTTGATCCACGTTTAGGAACATTATGCTTGTGAAAGTCTGAACATCTTGATTAAAGAGTGTCGTAAATGCCCGTTTGAATCCCTCATCGGTTCGAGTTATTTTTAAGTCTTTGTTTGAGAGCACATGAAGGTGTGAATGAAGTAATCTAAAAGATACCATGCAACTCTCTTTTTCTTTCTCTTTCATTTGTTGCATTTTTTGTTCTTCCAAATCCGAACACGAATATATATTATCTTTTGTTTCCATTGAATGTGAATTGTGAAAATGATTTGAGGATCTTAAGTAGATGAAGTGATGTTGTTGTGGTTTGTTCTGAATTGGTGTTGTTATAAGAATATTTTGCTTGTTTGATGAGTTAATTAAGGACTAACAATGAAATTATAAAGCCGTTAAGGGTTCTTTGTTTGTCAATGTTAACTATCGTTAAAGGTTTGTACAAATAAGGACTAAAGATTCAACACTTTTGGTAACAAAGGACTAACGATGAAATTTCTTTGTTATGAAGGATCAATGGTGAAAAGGTGTTGATCGGTAAAGGTTATATGTGCTTTGAACTTTTCAATATAGCTTTGAACCTTTCTTTTTAAACCCTTTCAAAACCACTTGAAACCTTTTGATAACAAATGAACCTACCAAAATTAATTAACCCTTTGAACCCTTTTCAAAATTGCTTTGTACTTTTCTAAAGTGAACTTGTCAATCTTACATGAACCTGTAGTAACAAAGTTTTTTGAAGTTTCTTGTTTTGAAAACGAAATCACGTGTGCATGAAATATACTTTTGGTCTTCTTCTTCAATGAAACGTTAACGTAGGTTTAGGTTTTGCGGATTCGTGTTGTAATGATTTAAACGAAATGAAGCACGTTATGATGATGTACGAATGATCACGATGCTATTGAGTGTAGTTATAAGACCCGCGAACGTTGAAACTTGAAACCCGAAAATCGTTAAACCGCTAGTTAAGCTCGAACTTATACCATAAACCTTGATTCAAACTCAAACCAAACCGTCTAAGACAAATCACGTACAAAGAGCTGTGAAACAGATGAACCCTAAACCGCGTGATGGAAAATAAACCACATGAACACGAACTTAAATCGCGAACAGGTTCTCGTTAAACCCCTGTGTCAAATCGCGTCCAACCTTAGCTCAAACTGCCTGATTGTCTTGTCAAATCGCGTGAGTCAAACCGCTTGTAACCTTAACTCAAACCGCCTGATTGTTTTGTCAAATCGCATGAAACACTCAAACCGCCTAACCCTTGGTGATCAAACCACGTACACCTGAAAGACAAACCGCCTAGTACACATATCAAACCGACTGTACTATTTTTCTTTCGTCCATTTGCTTTTCAAAAAACATGTCCTGTTCCTTTTTCGTATGACAAACCGCGTGAACAAGGAACCAAAAAAGCACGTAATAAGCTATTTACTAAGAGAAATAAGCTACGAAAATAAACTAAAATAAGCTACTTTTAAGTTGTAAATGAAAGATTATACCTTTTTTGTTTTAAACTTAGTAAAAAAACCTATAAACTAGAAAGTATGTCACGACCTTTTTGAATGAAAATATGCTTTAATAAGCTGTTTTAGCCCCTAAAAAGCTACGAAAACTATCAAACAATAAGCTACAAAGGATTTGTAATGAAAATTTTATAGCTTTTCGTTGAAACATGTGAAAAAATCTAATAACTAGAAAATAAGCCGAGACTAAATAAGCTCTAAATAAGCTTTGAAAAGCCATTTCAAGCCCAAATAAGCCACGAAATAATGATGAAAGTAAGCTAGTTATGGTTTTATGATAAAAAGATAGGAGCTTTTTGACAAATAAGCAAAACTTAATTAATAAGACAAATATCTTATAAGCTCAAAATAAGTCGTATAGCTCAAACACAAACCACGAATCACTTAACCTACCCAAGGCAAGTGATACCAATTGTAGGAACCAATATACATATTCACATCATATCACATACACATGAAATATAGAAGAAAATAAGGAAGAAGGTAAGAAGAATGTAGGGAGATGTTTTAGAGAGAAGTATGAGAAAAGAGGTGGATGGATTATCACTAGTGTAAGAAACAAATGAACAACCAACCCTTCTTCTTGTGAGGAGAAGGGTATATATAGTACCTAGGACTCATGTGAGATGCCTAAGTATTTAACATGGGCCGGGCTTGGGTTTTGGTTGGGTTAAAACACGCAACACATACAATATTAGATTAAGAAGCGAGCTTGATACCCTTTCTAGCCTTTTACAACGTATATTAAATAATGACCATGACTTCCTAAATGAATGACCGAGATTCTTTGTTCGACTCAATATTTTGAGGCTAACATATATGTAGACTAAACTTAGTCTAAAGTTGGAATACGTTCAAAGTTGTTTTTCGTTGTACGCGGGATAACCTAACCGGTTATACATAAAGTCAAAAATTGGCTTTTTGAAATGAAACGTTCAACTTTATAAATAAATGTAAAACTAAACTTGTTGGTTGTCACAGATAACACTAACGTCCCAATATCAAGATATAAACCCCTGCCCAATTTTTGCTTGTCCACTGATCGACGGATCCACGAGCCCCAAATCCGTCTTTGATTTTGGTGGATTCGTATGTCAGACTGAGCGGGTATATTCCTAGTCTTTGAATAACGAGGACCATATATCCTATTATCCAAACACTCAGAACGAACGAAAACCATAAAACCTAACCAAGAACATCAATAATTTGACACTCTTTGGATCAATCTTAAAGATTTAAAACAACACATCTATAACAAACAAGAATTGTAAGTGATTTCATCTTAATTCCTTCTTAATTATGAGGCTATGGTTTTGATTTTGCACAAAACCTAAAATTCGGGGATTTCAAATTTTCTTTTTTTTGCAAAATTTAGACTAGAATATTACAATGTATAACTATTTTGCTTCTTGTAAATACTAGGATTGCGTAAATAGATAGGATAGTAAAAATCGAATTTTGGCGAAAACCCCAAATTAAGCTTCGACAAAATTCTCACGTCTAGGAATTTGTCTAAACAAATGTTGTTTAACTACATTGTTAATACAACATAAAAACTATTTTCATCATGAATTTTTGTTCTCTTGAATGATAATTTGAAATACATAATTCATATGTATTTTCGACACATTCAATTTGAGCAAATTTGAAATTAGGAATGTCTTTGGGTTTGCTTACTATTATAATTGAGTCAAGCAAACTGCACCTCCACATCGTTTGCATATAGGTACACACGTAGGAAATCAAACAATTCTTTTTTCATGATTTTGAGTCTTTTGGTTATTTTTTATAGGTGAAATCATGTTTCAAGTGCTTCATGCCGAACTTCAACAAACACTAAGTTACATACCAAAAATCTCAAATGAAAACTCTACTATAAGAGATTTAGTTAAAACCTAAAGAAATCTCAAGTCCCAAAGAATCCATAAGGTTTGTGTCGTTCTTCCATCATATTCTAAACAAGATCATATCAAAACAATGTTTAATGACATAAATCTTTATCGTGCATACAACCTTGATGAAGCCATTTGTCCTAGATTCATGTTAGAATTCTACTCTCGTGTCAACCTCATTCGAAATAAGGATCATACCTTCTCTATTCAGTTTTGGTTTCAAGATATTGAACTCTCTTTCAACCTTGAAATCTTTGTCAATATCCTTGGCATTCCATATTATGGGCAATGTGTCTATTCTGAAGATTGTTCACTCATATCCCTTAGGAATAATCCAGAAACTCAAGGATCCTATCACACTAGGATTCCAACACTAAGAGAGATCAACGACTGTCTCAAAAACACCCATAGAAATATCAAACATCAAATAACAGATAAAATTCACAAACTTGAACTTCGTCCACAACTGAGAAAATTAGAAGAAATCATTCAACAAAATGTGTAAGTCTAGAAGAAAATCCAAATTATCTCTCAGCTTCCACAAATCACTTGCTCTACTGTATTCATTTTTGACAACCTTACAATCTTTCTTATTTCATTGCTAAACGCATCTCTAACGTTAAAAATCAACCAAATACTCCCTTGCCATATGGCATGTTTTTTACTCGTGTCTTATGATATCTCACTGATACCCATCCACAACTTCAAAATCCAAAATACCAACTCTTTCCTCACGTTATGGCTGCCTTAGGAGAATATGATGATCACTACTACAGTGACTCTGACATACTGAGTGATGAATAAAATCATTAGAGACAAAATTGTTATTTGTGTGTTTAAATTATGTTATATTCTCACACTTATGGTATTTTAACTCTTATGGATGTTGGATTATGCATGTTGGGTATCTTCTTTTATGCTATGATAAGTTTAGATGATTGCATGCTATATGGTTGCGATTTTGGTAGCCCTTTTCAGGTTCTGCCCATTTTGGGCCTTCCACATATCGACGGATCTACCTAAACCTGAATCCGTCTTTGGTTGAGGTAGATCCGTCTAAGTGCCAAGCGCCAAATTTCAAATTTTATAAGTTTATAACTTTTTCTACTTTATCTTATATTCATGCTATATGATCCTAAATGTGATTTTAAACCTTAGGATAAAACATAAGTTCCATATAATCCAAGAACCTTTATACAAAACACTTCACCATTTTCACTTTATAATCATCATCCTCAATCTCAATTAATTCACATTTCTTCCAAATTTCACATTCTCATACCACTTGTTCATTATTATGACAAGTTCATCCAAGACAAACTCACCCAACTACCAGAGAAAAACCGCAAGAATCCAAAACAAATCTCCTACTTATGTAAACCTCGAAACCTCAAGTGAGGAACACCACAATGAAAGAACACCATCTCCACCTCCAAGAAAAAAATCTCTTTCACCACCTCATGCACTCTTAAAATCAACTTCAAGTAGGAGCACCTATCAAACTGTTTCATCCTCTCCTAGTGAATTACCACCACTAACTCATGTGGCTCCACCACCTAAACTAAGATTTGTCATACCAATGAAGCTTGAACCTCAAGAACTTTCACCACAACAAACACCACCTCATAACCCACATGTTTCAACCATGGATAATTGGCCACCAGATTCTTCAAATGCATCATACCACCTCGCTTTTCCCATCCACCACTAGGATTTAAACATCCACCACCACCACAACCATTGTTTGTTAACATCAACAACAATGCACCTCAACTAGAAAACCTCCCAAACTTAGAAAAACAACAAGTACCAAACCCTCCCAACAACATCTTAGATTTTATATATCTAAATGATTTGCCACACCTTCACAACATGTTTCGCCAATGTTGTAGCACAACTAGGCATGAAATCTACATGTTACAGGAACATGTTAACTACATGTTTTCCTATATCCGACATCAACTTGGATCTTCATCCAACCCACCATACTTCGCGCATTAAACACTTTGTTTTTTTGCCACCACCATAGATTATATAGGAGAAAACTTTTATCCTAAGATTTTAAGTCTGAGTTATTTTTAATTTTCTAGTTGTTGTTATTTCTAGCTTGTTATTATGTTTATTATTATGTTTCTTCCTTTATAATGGAATTAATATTATTAATTGTTGTGTCGTGATGATGGTGGTTGTTATGTTTATGTATATGTGTGTGTTGTTGTCATATATATATTTGCTCGTCTACTAACTTTGTTTTATAGCACGCCTCCATAGCTTGATTCCTTGGTTCCCCAAACAAGGGAGATCAATTGCAAAACGTCTTATTTTATACTTTGCAATCGTCACACATTTTTAATGCATTCATCAAATGCGTCTTACATACGTGCCTCCGCAACATTATTTGTTTCAACAAAAGGGGGAGAAGAGATGTAAACTCAACTACTAAAAACTTATTTTAGTACACTTTTAATTCATGTGAGTTTATATTTTGCCATCATCAATAAGGGGGAGATTGTTTTTACAAATATTCATGCAAAAACGATATTTATATTTAATGATCTTCAAGTTTTGATAATAACAAATATAATGTCATACTACGTAAACAAGTTATTTAGTCATAAGTTTACTTGCCAATGTCAAATCACTTGAGGCATGAATATGGCATTAAAAAACATAGTTAATGATCAATGAAAATATTTTGTCTTGCATACAAACTTAATTATTTGCGTAAACCACTACTAATCAAATAATTTCAAATAAACACATGATTAATAATCAACTAGTTATATTAATCAATAAGACAAAATAGAATTTACCATAAATGGAAATAATCTTTCCATATCTTTTCAAATCTAGAAAATCTTTTCATTTTAATGTTAAGAAATATTTTCTTCTAGAAGAATCTATTAAATCTGATTTTTAAGTACAATTAGAATATTTTGTAAAGATTTATGGTTAACCACTAAACGACAAAATAATAGCTAGTTGCAACCCACGGATCCACTTAAAAGGAAGACGGATCCAGGGTACGGTGGATTCGTGGATCCGCGAAGCTGGCATATAGGAGCAAATTTTAAACTTTAAATTTGCCTATAAATAGTAACCAAATGTTTTCATTTGCTTCACCCTTTCCCAACTTTTCTCTTGCATATTTATTTTCTCTCATATATTCTTTGATCATTATACTTGTTATATAATCAATTACAAGTGATCCAATCATTCCACTCTTTAGTGAAGAACACAAAAAAGATATCAACTTCAAGTGTTATTAGTTTAGATTGGTTAGTATTTTGGGCCTTAATATACATAGTAAGTTAGATTGGTTCTATCTCGAAGTAGAACTCAGTATTTAGCTTAGTACCGGAAAAAGTGTAAGAGACGTGTACGCTTTTCTTCGCCGAAAGGGAACTTGTTGACATAGTGAAGAAAACTCTCGAGTTGGGTACTTGGGGAGTGGACTAAGCCGAAGAGGAGCTTCATAGCCGAACCACTATAAATCATCGTGTTTTTGGTTTGATTTTTTCTATCTTTACTTATTTACATTTCGCATTTACTTATTTATTTATTGCGTCGCTATCATATACATAATCTCTCTTGAATTCACATAAGAAGATTGACTCGCCAAAACTTACTCCTTAAAATCTATCTATATATAATATAAATAAACACAAGGGATCAGAATCCGCGAGATCAATAAAACCGGAAGCAGTATAGAGTGTTCCCGGGTCGTTATGTCCCAACGAGGCTAGAGATGGAAAATCGCAAGACGATTGATGATTTATGTTTGAATGTAACAAGGAATGATTGGGAATTAAAACTGAAAGTAAATGCACATAAAATTTAAACAAAGAACATAAGCTGGAAATTGAATCAAAGCTAGCAAAGGCAAAACACTAAAAACTTTTACACTAAGGCACAAATAAACTCAAATAAACTTAAGACAAATTAAATAAGCTAAACTATTTCTAAAATAAGCAAATACAAAAAGCAATTAAGCTAAATTAAACAAGATAAACACAACAGTACTAACAATTGTGCTAACAGTATTAACTACCAGTACTAACTTGGAGTTAGTACTGCTAGCTTTGAGTTAGTACTGCTAGGCTAATAAAACACAAAGAGACAATTAATGAGCAAACAAGCTAAAACAGAAGTTTAACTACCCAAAATAAGCACTCAAGCATAAGGATAAGCAAACAGAATAGATTATAATGATAAATAAGCTAGAAAACTAAAACTGATGAACACTTGAAAATATTTTGAAAAGGAGAATAAGCTTAAATAAGCTTACTCCTAAAGACAGTAAAGGAAAATGGTTTAATCTACTCT
>BQNB010002929.1:22166-119583 GCA_026074375.1 Tanacetum coccineum
TTTTTTTCTAACATGAGAATGAATACTAGAGAACTCATTGTACAAGAAACTTAATTTAACACAGTGGTTGAATTGCTTCTGGGAGAGAAGTTGGGTATGAGGCATCATCCGTATAAATGGTCGTGTTTAGCCTTAATTGGGCACCACTAGTGATAATCTCATATCTATTCTCTCGCTTGATAAAATATGTCTTCATATATATTCCTAAAGTTAGTATTACATTGATGAACTTTGTCACTCATTAGGATTGCGAATCCAGACTACTTGCATCTCATATATGTGTTTTGAAGTATCAAAATAATAACATGTACCAATGTAATATAATTATATGTCTTTGATGCTAACTAGGTGTACGATGACTATTTGTTAAATATTCGAGTGTGTAAATGTTAGAAATGTTCTATCTTTATTTAGCAATTCCAAAGTAATATCTTTATGTTTATCAAAAGGAAACATGCTCTTAAATATTAGATTTACACATATTTTGCATGAAATTTACATTTGAAGTAATCATGCTCTTTATGCGCTATTTTACACGATTGACTTGTTACTTGCACACCCATACTATGTTGTTTCATTATGCAATGAATCAGGTATGTCAATCAAGATAAACATTTAGACGACATATAGTTCTACATATCAACCTCTTTGATTATTGTGTTAATGCATTCCTAAGTACGCTTACATGCTTAAATGACTATACCATGCATCGTATGCTTTAAAAATTTACCTCATGACACAAGAATCTATCAACTATACTTTCATATACTAAATTGATAAGAATCACTTTCGAACATTCATGCGAATTATAGTTCCTACTTAAACATCATATTCTTAAACTAAAAGGATTAGAATAGTTTCACATTATGTGGGATGGACAACGATTAAGGGGGAGGGGAAACATACTCATACACATATAGTCTTTTACAAAACACTCTCAATTACATATACATACGGTTCTTACTTCCTAGAAACAAAAACACTCAGTACTTACACCTAAATTCCAACACACAAGTGCATACTACTTAGCAAAACTTCCTAAAAAACACAATTGGTTCAACCCTTCTAACCCTAACATAATTATATTACATCCATACATTCTCAAGTAAAGGACACATCGTGTGTTTAACAACTCTTTGTGTGTTATGAAAAATTTACTTACACATCGCCAATCCTTTAACCATTACACTCAACCTTAATAACTATGCTTCACTCTTGATAATGATAGTTAGTTTAAGAACATTCAACCCTTATATCGATCATACCCAAGCGTTAAAAGAAACACATCAACCATTGCACTCAAACCTTATAACTATACCTCACTCTTGATAGTGATAGTTAGTTTAGGAACATTTAATACTGAAAACCATTATACAGAAAGTTTATAACTTCACAATCACACACAACAAAACCTTTCACTCTTCAAATTATCTCAAACACGCAATTAAGATCATAAGACTTATCATCCATTCACAATTGGAATAATGCAACTTGTCATAAATTTAAGATTAAAATTGATTTCATTATCAATAGATGGTGTTCCCGTTTAACTACAAAGTTAACCTAACCTAGCTTCATTCTTAAGTGATGTATAAAATACTTATAGTAAGAAATAAAAACATAAAGTAAAGCACAAAGGTTTTTCAACGTTTAAATTCTTATTATAAGTGAATAAAAGAATTTACTAGATTTACTTTGTAGAAAAAGCAAACCAAGTTGAATGATAAGTGCATTGAAACTCTCGAGTTGGGTACTCGTGGAGTGGAGTAGGGTAAGAAAAGGAGTTCTTGTAGCCGAACCAATATATATACTAGCGCATCGGTTTGATATTTCCATTCTCTATTTATTAACTTGTTTCTATATTATTTATCATTAATTTTCAATATCAACACGATCTCACATATAAGTTTCGTAAATATATTTTAAAAATGGTAAAATTATTCAACCTGCCTTCTAGTTTTCCACATGAGAGTCAGTCTTTGGCTTGACCCCTGAGCTTGGTGAAGCTACCTGAAGATTTTTTAGTAGGGATAATGGTGTCTGAGGCACTGAATATGAATATTTGGAAGACTCGATGTTAGTGGTTATTTCATAGAGTCCTAGACTCTCAATGATAGCCTAACATTCAGATGTGTCATTGTGTGGTGTATATTTTTATGATTTAAATTTTAAATTTATATTTTGCTAACTAAAGTAAAAACAATACTTTAACGGGTAGTGTACTCGATCGGTGGTAGTTTCGTGGTAAGTAGGATGTCGAACACTTGAAGCGATGTTAAATCTCTTAATTGATTTATATCTTGGTTATCTAGTCTAAGTTAATTCTAATCTAATTCAAACCTATGCTAATCCTATGTTAGTTCTATTCCTAATTCTAACAGGTAAAAGGGGGGTTTCAGCCTGAGAGACTGGCACGGGTTTGATTGGCGACTACAATCATTTTAAGGCACTTTAACCCACACAAGTAAATTAACAGAAGATAAAAGAGCGGTCGAGCCTTATGATAGAAAATTGTATTAGCCATCATTAATCCGATTAGAAGGTTGGTTTGTTTATTCAGTGCAATGATTACTTATCTCAAAGAGGCATATCATTCTTAGACTTACGCGAGACTTCATCCTAAGACCTAGACATATTAGTTCTGTCACACATAAAGCATCCGCATAAAACATCCTTATTACCTAATTATAATCTATCTTAAGGATTAAAGCAATGGTAATCTTGTTAAACCCTAGCTCATAGAGACTTTACCCACTTACTACTTAATGGCAATTTATACTCTAGTAGTCTACTTGTCCAACTAATGGAATCAGAACATTATTTGTTGAATTATCTAGATTCACCTACTAGTCAACATGTTCAATAAACCAAAGGCAATTTCCGTTAACTAGTTAAGCCAAAAGCGTATCCTTAGCACTATTTTAGAAGGACAATATTTGTGATCCTATGATTCTAGATGTATAAATCACTTTATGGAGAGCTATCCCCATCTAGATTACTTTATCCGTATCACTATATGCCATTTGAATGAAAGTCGCATACAAACACGTAAACAGTATTAATTGATAAACATAAAACAAGCATGCAACGATAAATTAAGCAATCGAGGATATAAACAAAACCAATCATTTAGATCTCTAATTAATAATGGATAAATTACCCCAAGTAATAGACTCAAACATCCATAATTAATACAAGATTAATTGTTTTTAGCGAAGAAAACTAACCCGTTAACTAATTATACCAAAAACTAAACGATAACAAAAAGTAAAAAGAAAGTACACGTTGTATTCTATGGATTGGAATGTGTTTGCACAGAGACCTCTTCTGCTCACTTTTCCACCTCTGAAAAGTTGACTTGTATGGTTTAGAGTATCGAGAATATGAATTTAGCACAATTAAAACTCATTTTTTGATTTTGTATTTAATGGTCTGAAAATGTCGGACTTCTATTACGGCGTATCCAAGGGATAGATACAGCGATTTCAGTTTCTTTGGAGTAGGGACCCAATCTGACATCTTCAGAATAATTCACTACTAATTCTTCCATACGACGTATTCGACTTTCTCTGGATACGACGTATTGATCTTGTTTCCTTTGTGGTCTTTGGTGAGTGCAGGCACGGATACGCCGTATCTTCCTTGATGGATACGACGTATTGGTAGTCAAAATAGTAAATCTTCAAAATATCTTCATTTAAGCTCCAGAATGCGCGCCTTTTGCTAAGTACTCCATAATTACTGCTATTCTCAAATATAAACGATTAAGTAACAATTCTTTGCAATAATTATACAAAATGGGTTATATACATGGGATAAATGATGCTATAAAATAGATGTTATTTGATGTCATCAAATATCCCCCCACATGAATCCTACTTGTCCTCAAGTAGCCTTTAGAAGTCTATAAAAATGTATCCCTAAGGATATTTTCCGTTAAAGCATTTATTTGATCTATTACAAGTACACAACCAAACACCTCACGAAATACGAAGATGAAAACACTCAAATCACTCAACTAATCTAGGTGGTAACATGTAACTAATTCGCTCAATTACTCGGTCGTGACGAGTATTCTATCATAAGCTTGGCAAGGATACACATCTCCAACGCTAAAGCTAAAGAGTAACAAGTTTATATAGGTAAATATGGGTTTATATGTGAAGGCTTAGGGTTGATTACTTTAACTAATCTTTATCATTACCAATATTCCAGGAGGGCGACAAAGACCACACATACACACCCGTAACGACAGGATAAACACATGTGACTGCTCACTCCCACCTTGAATAAGCTAAAGAGTAGGAATAGTAGAGTAATATAGGGTATGGATCTTCTAACTTTCACCAATAGTAATAAACTAACAAGGCAGCTAAGACATGCATACATGGCCGTAACGACGGAATAGACATGCACGCTCGATCACATCCTCATTCGCGTAAAACCCATGGTTAATGATTAGGAAAGGGAAATAAATTATTGTTAAATAAAAATTACGAAACAAATAGATTAAGTCTAAAATACAAGTTGCTAGACACTTTTTCCCGACCGTTACCATGATAAAGACACAACTATTTACAACGTCTTGATCATAGATCAAAAACAACAACCTAAGTTGGCGTTCCCGTAACGGTCAACTTCCCAATCATCCCATACTTTACAAGGCAAGTGGCGATATCTTCCACTTTATACAATACTCTACATCGTCGATTTGTATCAACGAATAATCGATCCTTCGTGTAATTCCTTCGGTAGTTGCGAAACGATTATCTTCAAACTTTTCTTCTCTTTTTTGTTGCAATTTTTCTAATTTTTTGATTTTTTTATAAACACTATACTACGAAACTCGGTGTAGTTTCACCATCTTCACGATCATAATAATTCCGGATAATTCCTTCGATAATTCCTTCATTCTTCGGACGTACCAATAATTGCGATGGTAGTAAAAATACATGAGTTTTGACTATAATATACATTCCCATTTGCGATGTGCAAATTTCTTCCAACCGTACCAAAATAGACACAAGACTCGGGAAATACAAACTTTACACTTTAAGCAACTAGCAACTGTAAAATAAACTTAATCTAACAGGGTAGGCTAAGGTGTAAAGGTGTAACGAAACAAATAATTGGTGTAGTTCCTAAAGGATTGGCTCTACGGGTTGTTCTAGGGGTATCTTACTCTTAAAATGAGAGTAAACAAAGGGTTTATACGGGGGTTAACTAACCAGTGTAGTTAGTTAATAAGCAACATGTAAAGGCGATTTGGGTGTAATCCTAAAATTTACCAATTTAAACAAGTTACTCCATCTAAATCCATAGTACTCATTATTGCGGTCTCGAATAGATATACCAAGCCAAGTTCTAAAGTCTACTACATCACCGACACACTCATATTTTATGGAATTTGGGTAAACATTTAGAAACGGATAAGGTTAAATCCTCACAATATCTAACAAGGGTTATTGTGTGCGGGTTATGTATCAAGTAATTTCACAAAAGTATGCTTGAATTTTTTTTAAATTTGAGCATAATTTAAGCATTTTAGTGTGAAAAATAGGACAAGTAAACATTCTAATTCCATCCCCCCACTTGAATTATACAACGTCCTCGTTGTATAGATAAAACATTAAATACGGGAATTAAAAAGAATTAGAATGAGAAACTCCCCTGATATTTGCTCGGTAGATTCTCCATGTTGAGTTTATTAGCAAGATTGTGTTGAACAGCCGCCTTGAAGTTTCAAGACTCCAACACTTCAAGATCTCTAGATTTGTAAATTCTCCACCAATATTCGTCGATATTTCTTTGCTTCCAAGGTCCTGTATAAAACATAGGAAAAACGTGTGCATTCCTATCTTGGTACCTACGGTTAATTTAAACTAAACTAAACAAACTAAATACGGGTCAGTTTTGGTGAATACGTCGTATCATGTGCATGAATACGCCGTATTGCCAGAACTGACAATAATGTTTTTAAAGTGCATAAAAAGTAAAGACTGATAACGTCCAGACAATCAATACGTCGTATGGTATGGAGCGGATACGCCGTATTGATGTCTGGGAAGACAAACTCGATAAAATTAAATAACATTCCGGGTTGTCTCCCGGGAAGCACTTTTGTTTACAGCGAAGTCTTTAAGTTAGACTTTTCTTCAGCTTCTCCTTTACAGTTATTTGGTGCGCGTCACCTTCCATCCTTCGTCCATCATTCGAAAGATTTCCTGGTAAGCTTGGCACGCCTCTTCACTTGTGATTGTAAGATCGTTGTATTCATCTTCTTTTACGGCAACATATTCTTCTTCATTATTGAACGAATATTTGATCATCTTGTATCTTTTTATCTGGCAAATCGGCACCTTACGAGTTTTGATACCACATAACTCATGTCCTTCATCATGAGTTCCGTTCTTATATGTTCCTTCATTATAATCGTGGCAGTAAATCTCATAGCTCTTCCATCTTTTCAAACAATCATTGCTTGATTCATCATCACTGATCAAGCCCTGCATGATATCTTTATTTCGTAAAGCTTCATCTTTTAGTTCGCTATCTTCTAAAGCCTCGTACCATTCAAGGTCTTGGTGGTGGAGCGAGTTTCCAATATGGTAAGATCCGGGCAAATTTCCTCCATTACAATAACCATCCTCTCTCCAACTACAGGTTGGCCATTCCGAACACCCAGTTTTATAGTTGAAAGGCTTGCAAATATGTTTGACTGGTTTCGGTTCCTTCCATATTTCATTGTCAAGCCATGGCTTGTCATATACCCATGGTACATTCTCATTCCATTCGTAGATCCAATCGTCTTTATAATCTTCATAGGTTTTAAACCTCATAATATCCTTTGTAAGTAAGTCCGGATCTACTTTTAGAAGGTAGTTAAATTCATTGAATGCCAAACAGATAGGTGTATAGTAGTCAAAGACGTCAGTTTCTATCTTAAAGATTTCGGTAGTTTCTTTCTCCTTGTTACTACAATATTCTTCAAGATCGGAAGATTCATCATCAGATGCCTCAATTTCATCACCACCCATTTTCTAGTAATCCCACAAAGCTCATTTGGTGAATACATCCATCGTTTTATAGTTTACGAACTTTGTAGCCAACCAGCCTTCGAATCTTAGATCAGATGGGTCATATTTTATTACTGGAGTGTTTGTTAAAGATTGTTTAAGCCATCTAGGATATATTTTACAGATAATATAAATATGTAGCAGAATATAAAGAACAGTATATTATCAAACAAGGTTTGTATTCCATACTTTTCCACCTTGCCCCAATTCTATACCTTGGGGCTACTAACTAACTAACTACTAACTATTAGTCCTAGAGACGTCTACATCTCTAGGTTGTGCACACTAAAAACTATATGCCTAGGACTCTTTATATAGGGAGAGTCCAAGACTTACAAAGGAAGTAAATCAATAGATAAGGAAACTATTTAAATCTATTTAAATCTATTTAAATCTTTCCTAATCTTTATCTTCAAATCTTTTATCTGAATAAGGAGATCTTCTAGTATCTTCAAAATCTTCCAGCTTTTGAAGAATTCTAACTTTGCATTTAAGTCCTTTTGATTCATTCTTTTATTCACTTTGTCTCATCCAATCAAGAATCCCAACAATCTTCCCCTATTTGATGATGACAAAACAAACAAAGTCGTGTATGAATTTCATCATAAAGCCAAACTTCCCCTGAAGTTGAGATGTAATCATCTCCCTGAATGAAACAAAATCTTCTTAATTCAGATTTCCTTTGTAACATGCCACACCAAGGATTTATAAGTTGCAATCTGTTAATATTTCTTCCCCTTTTTGTCATAATCCAATAGGGGACATATGAATATAAGCAACTTTAATCTTGACCACTACAAACCAATATCACACTTCTAATCCAAGCCTTCTAACTCTTCAAATTACCCACCATTAAGCACAATAAGAAAAATGAACTTGAGTAGTAGAAACTCACACTAGCAGTAGTAATAATGACTAGCAGTAGTAAAAACCTTCACCTCAATACCACATGTAAATGGTTAAACATTTTAACAATAAGCTTCCCCTGAAACCTATATGTTAACCATTTCTTGAATCTTCAATTCTGTAGGCTCTATGTAATGAGAACTGATAAAGAAAACTAAGTATAACGAACTTGATGCTGAAGTAGAATAACCCAAACTTGTGTCTTATATCTTGTACTATCCACGTGACGTCAAACTCATACCAAGACCAAAGTATAAGTAGATCGCAACCTCTTGACAAAAATCCTCATCTTCTATGAGACACATACCAAGTGATAGCAAATGTGCGCATTGAGCACCATAAGTTAGATCACACACCTTTGCTAGATTTGTCAAGTCTTCGTCACATCATTTCTAAGCACGAACAAGTTATCTTCAAAGTGTAACACCCACTTTAAGATATGATGAGAACACACATCCGAAAAACTCCACTTCAACTTTAAATAGGTGATAAATAACCATCTTCGTAATCAATTCTTCAAATAAATACGAGCCTTTAAACTTGGTTTAAGTCCAACAGTAGTAACTGCTAACCCTAGCAGTACTAATAACCACAACAGTATTAACTTCCTTTTGTGTGTGTTGTACGAGATCCAAAAACTGTGTGTTGTCTGATATCTGACAAAGCTAGCAGTACAAACTTTCATTGCCAGCAGTACTAATTATCAACGAACAGTACTAAAATTTTATTGGCAGTATAAACCTTCTTTAAGCCCATTGCTAGCAGTACAAAGTTTCAACTGGCAGTACTAATATAATCATGGCAGCATTAACTATAAACGAAGCAACACTAATCACAAACCAGCAGTACTAACCATCCTTTGATTCTCCTTTGGCTGTTGGAAACTCTAAACTTCAATGGCAGTACTAAAAAATATCAAGCAGTAGAAATACCTCAATAAATTGTAATTCTAAATCTGTGAAACATAATCCAAACTGCCTTTGAAAATCATTATGTCAGATGTCGTATTCTCCTTATCAATAACCATGAACGACTTCAACCTTTTCTAAATTTTCAACAACCAACAACAGTAGTAACAAACCAAAGAAGTCCAAGAAGTACTAACTCATACGTGCCAGTATTAACAATCATAAGTAGTTTTAACAAGCACTGTTTGACATCCTAACAACATTATTTCTTGACCAACCAGCATCACAAATAAACTTGGTAGTAAAAACATCCAGACGACACTTTTTAGTGTCACAAAGCTGTCACGAATCCGTCATAAATTAGCATTCTCCTTCCTCCCATGGCTTTTTGTGACGCTTTAAGTGTCACTAATCTGTCACTTTGTAGCAGTATTAATAACATAACGAGCAGTATTAATTCTTCTTGGATTCTGATCTTTATGCACGTGTTTAATAAATGACCAAACCCTAGACAAATTAGGGTTTTCATGAATCTACAAACAACTTTCATTATTCACTCCTACTAGGGTTCATCATCAATCCAAGGATCGACTCACCAAAGCTAGTAGAAACAAAAATAATTTTGATTGATCAAAACATCTTCTGCTTGTTCCATCCATGAATAATCAAAAACCCTAGGTTTTTTTACACCATTCAATACATGCTGCTGTTGTTGCTTCTTCTCGATGCCATTCAAAACAAACATAACACAAAATCACCTTGTTGATCCTAGATATCGAGCCACGGGGCTCTGATACCAATTGTTAAAGATCGTTTAAGCCATCTAGGATATGTTTTACAGATAATATAAATATGCAGCAGAATATAAAGAATAATATATTATCAAACAAGGTTTTTATTCCATACTTTTCCACCTTGCCCCAATTCTATACCTTGGGGCTACTAACTAACTAAATACTAACTATTAGTCCTAGAGACGTCTACATCTCTAGGTTGTGCACACTAAAAACTATATGCCTAGGACTCTTTATATAGGGAGAGTCCAAGACTTATAAAGGAAGTAAATCAATAGATAAGGAAACTATTTAAATCTTTCCTAATCTTTATCTTCAAATCTTTTATCTGAATAAGGAGATCTTCTAGTATCTTCAAAATCTTCCATCTTTTGAAGAATTCCAACTTTGCATTTAAGTCCTTTTGTTTCATTCTTTTATTCACTTTGTCTCATCAAATCAAGAATCCCAACAATCTTCCCCTATTTGATGATGACAAAACAAACAAAGTCGTGTACGAACTTCATCATAAAGCCAAAGCTTCCCCTGAAGTTGAGATGTAATCATCTCCCTGAATGAAACAAAATCTTCTTAATTCAGACTTCCTTTGTAACATGCCACACCAAGGATCTATAAGTTGCAACCTGTTAATATTTCTTCCCCTTTTTGTCATAATCCAATAGGGGACATATGAATATAAGCAACTTTGATCTTGACCACTACAAACCAATATCACACTTCTAATCCAAGCCTTCTAACTCCTCAAATTACCCACCATTAAGCACAATAAGAAAAATGAACTTGAGTAGTAGAAACTCACACTAGCAGTAGTAATAATGACTAGCAGTAGTAAAAACCTTCACCTCAATGACGCATGTAAATGGTTAAACATTTTAACAATAAGCTTCCCCTGAAACCCATATGTTAACCATTTCTTGAATCTTCAATTCTGTAGGCTCTATGTAATGATTACTGATGAAGAAAACTAAGTATAACGAACTTGATGGATGCTGAAAGTAGTAGAACCACAACTTGTGTCTTATATTTCATTACTAGTCCATGTGACTTTGAACTCATGCCAAGACCAAAATACAAGTAGATCGCAACCTCTTGACAAAATCCTCATCTTTTATGAGACACATAACCAAAGTGATAGCAAATATGAGCATTGAGCACCATAAGATTGTAAATCACACACCTTTGCTAGATTCGTCAAGTCTCCGTCACAACATTGAAAACACAAACAAGTTACCTCCTGCTAAAAGATATGATAAAAATAAACCAAATAATTCCCTTTCAACTTCAAATTATTTGTTAAATAATCTTATTCCATATAACCAATTAATTCAATGAATACATGCCTTTTAAGTTTTAAGAACATTTAAAACAATGAAACCAAAAACAAATTTAGCTTTACCTTAAAAATGGCATCTGTTCAATCCGAGATCTAACATGGTGTGTCATCCGATATCGATTAATGCTAACAGTTTTAACTTTAAGCCCAGCAGTAGAAACAATCCAAGTAGCAGAAACATATAACTGGCAGTATAAACTGTTTTAACTTACTAACAATTTTAACTTAATACTGCTTTCATATTATCAACTCAAGCAGTATTAACAAGCTTCCTGGCAGCATTAATATATCATAAAGTATATAAGCAACACTTTATCTGTCACTAAACTGTCATAGATTTGATTACTCCTTCCTCCCATGGCTTTTTGTGACACTTTTTAGTGTTACTAATCTGTCATAAATCTTCATACTAACGAGTAGTACTAAATTTCTTATCTTTCAAACAGTACTAACTCTTTAAAACACCAGCAGTATACCATTCCATATGAGCTAGTATAACTATGATGTTATAGCGTACAAACGATCTCCTTTGGGCAGTATTAAAAATATTAGAACACTACAAAGTTTCATTCAAGCCTAAATGCAATACCAACTGCTAACCCTAGCAGTTTAAACACCCATGATCAACCAGCTGTACAAACATAGCAGTAGTAACCAATACTTAAATCCCAAATAGTATTAACTTACCCTTATCATTATAGTTGATCGAATCCAACAAGCAATAGTACTAATCACTTTATTCACTCGTTGCATCATGAATTCGAAGAGCAATTTATTCTTTCAAATGGAGCAGGTACTAATAAGTTAGTAGTATTATTCGTGAATACCTGAGTAGCTTATCCTTACAAGTGTAGCAATATTTTCAAGTAGCACAATACACCAAGATAACATCATGGACTATCTTGTTGTCGAACATACAGGTACCTTTAGTCGACACCATCATCACTCACTAGTTAAAGCAAGCGAATACCTAATAGTAGTAGAATTATTCTTGTTGCCAGTAACTTTAGTCATCTCATCTTAGTCTACCAGTAACCTTAGTCGATAGCATCAATAGGATTTCTCGAATTACATAACAAAATAGGAGTAACCACAGTCCGAAACCATTTGTCCACAAGTAGACTTAATCCACCAACAGTAAGATTACATTGATCGTTCCTACTAGGGTAACACATTCATGATCAAATAAAACAAGTACCATCATGCTATCTGCTGCTTTAATGTCGTTAACACCATCAACGAATTAGAGTTTATGTAAACCATAGATAATCATAAACTTGTACCTTGTTGCACCTCGTTTGATTAAATAATATTAGTTGTTGCTTCTTTTCATTATAGGTTCTTGGATCGTTTATAGATCAAGAGCCTTGTGGCTCTAATACCATGAACTTGTACCTAGATCAAGAGCCCTGTGGCTCTGATACCACCTGATAGAACTAAAACACGTGATAGTTCTTGGATCGTTTATAGCTCAGATTGTTTAGATCTTATATCTAGGATAATAATAACAAGAGTAAACTACAAAAATCATCCCTGTGGTTTGTAGTTTGTGGCACTAATCATCCCTAGCCGATACTATTGGCACTAATCATCCATTAGTGCCAATAGTATCGGCTAGGGATGATTAGTGCCACAAACTACAAACCACAGGGATGATTTTTGCAGTTTACTCTAATAACAATGAACATAAAGAATATGCATAAGGGAAATAACATAATGAACAAAGTTATTCAACAAGGTTTTTCTTCATTATCATACACTCCAAGCCCCAATTCTACATGATCAGTGTAGCATGGTTACAACTAATCTATAACATGATCAATGAAACATTGACCTTGGGGCAACATACTTCTTCTAGGCGTCTACTTATAGAACTCACGCCTAGAACTACACACTCCCTTACATGACGGCTACATATTTGCTGTGCAATCTAAACTACAAGCTTGGGACCTCCTTTTTATAACATCTTAGGAGTCAAGAATTACAAAAGAAGATAAACATTAAAAAAATAAATCTTTTTAAATATTAGGAATATCTTCCTGTTTTATTCTTATTCTGCAATAAGGAGATCTTCTAGATTCTTCAAAATCTTCGATCTTTTGAAGAATTCCAGCTTTGCGTTTAAGTTCTTTTGTTTCATTCTTTTATTCAATTGGACTCATCAAATCAAGAATACCAACACTTTCAAAACATGTCATTTCTATTTTTCTTAATGGTTTGTTATTAAATGAAAGATAACAAACCGGTCTTTAAATAAATGAAAGTGTGCTATATCATGTACATTTATCCTCACACGAGACAGATAACAACTTCTCGACTTGAGCCGACACAAAAAGTTCATTTCAAAATACGTGTATCATACAGTCTTTCGTGCTCAAGTAACATGGTTTTTTTTTTAACACGGTTGATCACAATTTTTCAAGAAATTCTCTAAAAGATTCTTCAACAAACTTATAAAGTAGCTCAAACTCAAATTTAACATGGAATTTTAACTAAGTAATTCTATTCTATCCAAATTGGTGTCATTATGTGTGAAATTGGAGGGGGAGCAAGAAGATAATGTTCCACATAACTCATGTTGTAAACAATTTTCTACCTATAGAATTTCAAGTCAAATTCTAATCACCGAGTAGTAAATTCAAAAACTAAGTGCATAGTATTTAAATTAAGGGGAGGGAAAAATTGTATTAAAATCGTGATCTAGAAAATATAAGTGATCCTAAACGATCTCTCAAGTGCTTGATACTCTTTCAGGATAAGTTTTATGGTTACGATCTCATACCCAACAACATCTTAATTCATGACGATTCTAAAGTTATAAGGTGGTTAGATTAGGTATTAGTCCTATGATCCAACCAGAACCGGAGGGATCTACCCAAGGCACTCCATAGTTAGAAATAGCGGTCCTTAGGTATGATTGGAGATGAATGAGTATAAGGGAATAATGCCGACTTAGATTGAGCTAACACTGGAACAATCACAACAAGGTGTTTAGTAATGATATCTTGGTAAGCATTAAAGGGGTTGAAGAATGAAAAAAAAATGTAAGGATAAAGGGTCTAAAGTAAGAAGCCCTCCATATAACTTTAGGCAGAAACCGGGTCAATACATAATCTATTGGTTGTCACAAAGATGAATTCTGATATTGAAGACGACGTCATGGACCCAGTGATGCAATGCACAATCCTTCCTAGCCATTCAAAGTTTCTTAAACAGAAAAACTGTTTCTCATTGTCATGGAGGATACACACGTTATCTATCGACATCTCACTCTGAGATTGTTGATATTGAATAGGTAGCAGTCTGCTCCAGCCTCCGATTACTAAAACCAAAACGCACTAATCGTATCTAGAGCCAAGAGATCATTAAAATAAATCTCATTAGGATAAATTCCATTACAAGCACTTGTTGAACACCAATAAGTTCACTAGATGTTACAAGAGTCCTACGTATTATCCTTGTGATTTTTGCCAGACATCCGCAGTGATACTTAAGTATTCTCCGGTGAAGATGGATATCGTGCTTGAGCAACATCACACAAGCTCTGGTAGGTGACTTGTTACGAATATATATGAAATCAACTTGTGTCAACTGGAAAGAATGATGTGCGAAAAACTATGTGAATCAAACCTTGTTCCAGTTTATTGAATTGACATACTCAATACAGAAGATAGTAACTATCTGATTCACTCATATCGTGTGTCTTGCTTTTGAGACGTTTCCGCCATTGGGAAAACAAGGCAAGACGGTGAAATCTAATGCATAACGTCTAGAGGATTCTAACAATTTGAGATGGGAAACCTGTCAAGAGGTTCTTCTAAATTGAACCTTAATTGTCAAAGGTTTAGTATTTATACTGATAAAACGGTCTATAGAACAGGGGGGTTTAATGTAACCGAATACTCGACGAATGGACAAAGCCCCATATTCGTTTCTCTTTCTGTCCATATCTGTTGTTTATCACTAACATTAAAATGTAGGTACAAACGACAGTGTTGCAGCCTCATTACAGTAGAGTCCGATTCATTACCACGTGCTCATACTCAAGCTACAAAGACATGATATAAGCATCATAATTCAAGAATCAAGAATGCTCAAAATACAAGGACTTTCGCAAACTCTGATATTCAAGATCTTCCTAAAAGTTATCAAGATTATCAAGACAATGATTATCAAGGAGGATTTTTAGAAGCTCTTCAACATGATGCATAGTATGAGCATGTTGGTCAAGACACAAGATCGCAAGATGGCAGAGACAACAAGACAAACAAGGAAAAGATTTAAAGATCTCAGAATTAAAGTCAAAGTCAAAAAGAAAAGGCTCAAGATCAAAGATCATACAACATAAAGGAACAAGCCTACAACAAAGATAAAGACAAAGAACAAGACTCAAGAACTCTGTCAAAGCAATCTTAGGAAAATCCAAGACATGTTATGACTGTGAAACATGCAAGTCAGAATCCTTTCAGAAAACCAAGCTTCGGGGGAAAGGATTGTTAGCCTCAAAATATTGGGTCAAACAAGGAAGGCTCGTTTACAGTTTAAGACCTCACTTTGAGGGAGATTGTTAACCTCAAAATATTGAGTCGAACAAGGAAGCTCGGCCAGCCAATAAGGAAGCTTTGGTCTTTATTTAATTATATATTGTAATAGGCTAGAAAGGGTAAACGGGCTCGTTTATGTAATATAATCGGTCACGTGTTATGGGCTAAAGCCCAAGTAATCCTAAGTAATCCTAAGCCCGGCCCATAGAAAGACTATAGGCAAGTAAGCCTCATGGTGTAAGTATAAATACCACTCTCCAAGTATGGAGAGGGTGTTGGTTTATTTGTATTTTCTCACAAGTTTAATCAACCACTCTTTTCTTCTCTCTAGTTTCTCTCTCTAACTTCTCTCTAATTTTCTTATCATTCTTCTCATCTTTATTTTTCTCTTTATTTCTCTCTAACTTTCTCTAAAATTCTTCATATCTCTCATCTTATTTTTCTTGTTCAAATGGTGAAGTGAGGTGATTCTGGGTTCCGACAATAAAGCATATCTCTTTGAGAATGACTACTTCTAATGTTGGTAAAGAAGTATAGCAGTATTAAATAGGATCTCAACCACCCATCCTATGCTTGACATGTGTACAAGGAACCTTATTGTAAACCCTAATTCCTTAGTATAAAAGGAATGTTGTATGGGAGTATAATAGAAAAACTCTTGCAAATAATGTGACACACATTCAAAAGCTATTTACTCCTCGAATAAAACAATAGAACCCATTAGGCTTCAACTTCAGTGTTGGTTACAAAGTTTGTACTTAAATTCTATACCTAGGTTTGAGTTTAAGTTAGAGAGGAGATCACCAAATTGTCATTCAACTACTTTGCTATTATGCAAGAAAAGTATGTCATAGATTCTTTATTTATTCTAATAAGAATTTAAACGTTGAAAAGTACATCTTGTGTTGTTTTAAACTTGTTCTTATTACGTCTTAAATAGTTGTTTAAAACTTAGACTTTGTTTTCATGGAATGTGATTAGTTTAACTTGATAAACCAAATATCATATTCAAGGGGACCAACTAGTGGTATCAGAGCGGTTTGATTTGTAAAACCTTTTTCAAAAATCTTTATATAAACTGCTCAAAAAGATTTTTAAAATCAAGATCCATAAATGGCAGCAGATATACCACAAACTCTATAATATAGGGGTGACCAGTTAAATGTTGCTCCCTTACTAGAGATAGAAAACTGCACAAATTAGAAGAAAAGGTTCATGTGCCACATAGTTGGTATTGAACCTCAATTCAAAAATATTATTCTCAATGGTCCATATGTCCAATGGACAGCTGTGTGTGCGAAAACCTAAGCACACATGGACAAAACAATGAAGTAAAAGTGGTGTTACTTAGATCGCGAACTTAAAAGTCTCATTATGTATGTCCTACCAGATGACCAAATGAATTATGTTATTAATTGTGAAACAACAAAAGCAACATGGGAAGACCTGATACTATAACATGAGGGCCCCTTTGATGTGAAAGAAAAATAAGGTCATGGACCTTAAGTTGTGTTATAATACCTTTAGATTCAAGGAAGGTTAAAATCTTACACAAACTTTTAGTAAATACAAAGCTTTGATGAATGAATTAGTAAATGATGGCATTAAATTTTCAAAGCTTGAAATAAATACTGGTTTCATCAATGGGTTGCCAAAAAAGTGGCTAAGTTTCTACCAAAGCCTCAAAAATGCTAACCATGTTAGGGATTTTAAGCTTGCTTCACTATTTGGCAAACTCAAGTATAAAGAAAGCCTAATTGACAATATTTATGAAACTAAAAAGAAAAAGTCTCTAACTACTGCCACACCCTTGTCAACTGCTTTCTTCTCAACCTTTATTGTCTAGGACTTTCAAGATAGTCCAGATGATGAGGAGGACACAAGAAGCAATCAAGAATACATAAATGACCTAGAAATAGAATTTCATGAAAGAGCTTTTTTAGCCAAGTCTAAAAGATTCTTCAAAAGGGGTACTCATAGGTTTAGTGGTGCAAAGGCAACTGGCTAAACTAAATGACACAAATGTGGTAGAAAAGGTTACTTTGCCCTGTTTTCAACAAAATTAGTTCCCTCATACTCATCACCCTTTGAAAAAATCCTCAACCAAAGTTCATCAATTCCTCTCAACAACACAAACTTAAACTGTGACCCAACAAGGACTTTGAAGCCAAATACAACAAAGTTAAGGCTAAACTGTCCCTCCTCAGTTTAGGTGCTTATAAACCTAACATCTTCTTACTTGTTAGAATCCGAGGTTAGTAGAAGAAGATTCATGAGTGAGATGAAGTGGGATTGTGTCATAAAATGGGACAATGAAATGGTGGAGGGTAAAAAGTGCTCATGGCATGCTAATGATGAAAGTGGTGCCGTTAGACAAAGAGAGTGCAAGAAAATGAAATGGTGAATGGGGTTAGATCTCCTGGAAAGGTACACACTCTTCTTGAAATCGAAGATAATGATGAAAGAAAATATTTTCTTGATTATTTATGTGATGATCTTAATTTGTTGATGAACAAAGAACTAATCTAATGATTAAGCATAGAGATATTGTTCAAGAATTTAACACATGCAAAGAAAAATTGTTAGAATTAAAATAGGCTAAGCTTGATTTTCTAACTATTCGGCAGGAAAACACTAAAATTCTCTAAAGAATCAAAAGCTTGAGGAAAGATTCTGAAAGAGCCTAACAAAAATTACTAAAACTTGGTTAACAGTTCTAAGCAAGGTAAATCCTTTTATCAGTGAACAAATTCCAAATCAAAGAGATAATATCTTAGGGAGGTTGACCAAACTCACTGATGATCCTCAAGTTCTTGGGCAAAAAAAGATTGGTCTTTGTCAAATACTCAACTGTGGACCATAATGTGTCTAAACTCAATGTTGAAAGACCATGGCTATCTGAAGCTGAAGGTTTCAACTTGCTAAATTATGACACTGGAAGAATTCTCTCTATTAAATCACATGTGAGTGTCATTGAATCTTCAGTCACTATGATAGTCATGGACTCTTCAGTCACTGACTATGATTCAGCTAAAGAATCAACTTCAGTTTATAGCACCCCGCTTTCTCCACTAGAGAAGCTTCCTGGTGCTGAACCCCAGAATGAACTTCAACCTGGACCTAAAACAATCAAATCAATTTTAAAATCTCGTTCTACTAGAAAAGATGAAACATCAAAAGATGTGATCATAAATGAAATAATTAATTCCTCAGCTCCTGCTAAAGGAACCAAGAATGTTTCAGCTTCCAAAAAGAACTCAGCTTCTTCTGGTAAACTGAAGAATGTTATAACTGAAGTATGTTAAAACTAAAGATGGCATTCCTATGTTTGTGGTAATGAAAGAACTGAATGATCTAAAATTGAAAATCAGCAAAAATCAGTCATCTTACACCAGAAATAACAAACCTCATCAAGTTTCTCAAAACTCACATCAAACAAAATACAAAACACAATTCAAAAAGGGTTGTGAACTTTGTAGGATGAATAATCATCTTTTAAAAAACTACTACAAAGTTTTGTTTTGTATAAAATGTGAGAGAACTGATCGCATAACATGTGATCATGACTGAATAATTAGGTATATGAACATGGTTCAGCATCTCAAAACTCAAGGTGAGTCTTCCTCAAGATCTCAATCCTTCAGACCACTGAAACCCTTCCCACCATGGAAACATTATGGGTATAATGATCATAAATCTGATGATTATATCAACTATCTTATATGTGAAATATGTGGAAGTTATGACCATGGCACAAAGGGTCATAATCAAATCATTTCTCTCAGAAAAGGAATCGCATGTCACAAAAATTTATGAAACTTGTGGTAGTACGGTTCTATACAAGTGATCACAATGGCATTGAGTAGTTAGAAAAGGTGAAGCACTTCAAGCTAAGAAAGTTGAATCTTTAAATGCTAATAGATTAAGACTCCCACCAAAAGGTGGGGTCTTAAGCAAAAACTAACCATTACTTATTGTATGTGTAGGAGTGACATCAGGAAGCCAACTCCTAATACATGTATAGTGGATGCTCAGGGCATATAACAATCAATTTAAGACACTTTAACCCACGCAAGCAAATTAACAGAAGATAAAAGAGCGGTCGAGCCTTATGATATAAAACTGTATTAGCTATCATTAATCTGACTAGAAGTTGGTTTGTTTATTTAGTGCAATGATTACTTATCTTGAAGAGGCATATCATTCTTCGACTTAGGGGAGACTTCATCCTAAGACCTAGACACATTAATTCTGTCACAATTAAAGCATCCGCATAAAGCATCATTATTTGCTGATTATAATCTATCTTAGAGATTAAAGCAATGGTGATCTTGTTAAACCCTAGCTCATAGAGACTTTACCCACTTACTGCTTAATGGCAATTTATATTCTAGTAGTCCACTTGTCTAACTATCCACTAAAATCAGAACATTATATGTTGAATTATCTAGATTCACCTACTAGTCAACATGTTCAATAAACCAAAGGCAGTTTTTGTTAACTAATTAAGCTAGAAGCGTATCCTTAACACGATTTTAAAAGGACAATACTTGTGATCCTATGATTCTAGATGTATAAATTACTATATGGAGAGCTATCCTGACATCTAGATTACTTGGTGTAACACCCCTAAATTGGGTCGCAGCGGAATAAGGGTCCGGGGCGTGTTACTTCATAGATCAATAACACAAGATATATATAGAACGACCAAAAAGTCGTTTTAAAACTGATACATTGGATTTAACAAATATTTGATACAAATAGCCCGAAGCTTTAACTTGTTCCTGATTATTACAAAGATACTGGTTTACAACATAAAACAACCATATCTTTAGCATGACTTCCCAAAACAAAATCACCAATGTATCCTTGGCACCTTATGCTTACTGATCTCCTGAAAAACATTGCTTTAAAACGTCAACAATAATGTTGGTGAATTCATAGGTTTGATAAATCATAATATGCAGGACCGCAAGACTTTTCCCGTGATAATGCAACACATGCAGGCATCACAAAACTAGATTACATTTACACTAAGCTCATGACACTGAAGCTCGACAATCTTTCTTGCAATTAAAATATATATTGCAATTTACGCCCATTGAGGGTTTCTTGGAGTAGGGACCACGTTTGATATCTTTTAGAATCTTCACATACTATATTTCCAATACGGCGTATTGGTCTTCATTGGATACGACGTATTGAGGTTGTTTCCCGTAACACCCCCAAAAATGTGTCGCAGCGGAAATGTGTCCGGGGGCGTTACTTCATAATATAACAGCACAAGATACAAGAGAACGACCTCTAAATGTGTCGTTTGAAAAGTAATCACGTTGATTTTCTTGAAATTGATATAACATTTGTCCCATAATTGCATCATAATGAAAAGCTTGAAAGCAATACGAGATTTGATCATTTGTATGTAAGTAGAAATCCATGAATGAGATCTTGTCAATTTAGACTCCAATACACATCAAGTAAGCCAAGCATCTAATTCACCTAAGAAAAACATGCTTAAAAGTGTCAACATAAAGTTGGTGAGTTCATAGGTTAGTTAAAGTATATATGTAAATTCCAATGAATGTATTTGTCTACTGTGTCATCACAGTACCATTGACAAAAACATTTTAGTGACTACTTTCCTCACCTACAGTATCATAAAATGATATAAAATGTTGGATCAAAGATTTGTAATGCATGCCTGACCTATTTTAATCCTTAAATAGTCATAAAATGTATGAATATATGTTCAAATCCAAGATTTGTAATGTATGCATGACCATTGTATCCAATACAATAGTCACCATTTGTGATTATGATTACACACCTAAGTTCATGAAACTGTGACGTAGACTTGTTTGTATGCCTCTTTATTCAAGGCACAGTAAGAATGTACCCATCATAGGTTGTCCCTTCCAAGAACACCAAGGCAGTAATAAAAATATTCATGTGTATGTGATTGTTAGCCCCGCAGGCGCCAATCCAATCATGATCCGACATGGTATAACGTTCGTTCCCGGTGATAGCTAGTCACCCGAACGGGGATTGTCAATCCCAAATAGATCTATCTTATAACATTCGCGCTTACCCTCCGAGTAATTAATAGTTCATGCAACTTAAGCTAATCTATAATCATTAGAATGAAATCCAAGTTGTAGTATCTATAAGTGAAAACTAGTGATACATCTCATCATGAGATACGTAAATAAGTACGTAAACCAATTTGTAATCAACCATGTAAATGCATTTGAAAACAAGCATGTTCTCACCCCAAAAATATATGTAAAACTAGTAAAACATGGGGCTATAAACTCACATCGATGTTGAAGAACGATTGGCAGAAGTGCACATATCAAGCACAATGCAAACGGAAATCGGAACGGCTCGACCAAGAAGTTGTGGTTTATCTTAACGGTTATATCCTACTAGCCTAGGATAATGTATTTGGGTTTTCCGATGAATGAGTACATCAACGCGACACGTTGATAAAAGATTTAGATTTAAAGTTGTAATAGCTTGGTGGTTGGTTAAACAAAATGAGTCATAAAGTAAACACAAAGTGTGTAATATATTTCGTATATATTACATAATGAAAATTGACCGAGTATATAATTCATACTGTGAATTATATAACAAGATACACAACCAAAAGAATAACTCGAAGCGTATGTAATACACGTCATGTGTTACATCTAAAAGGTGACAATTACAACAAAATGGTCTAATTATATAATACTTTCCAAGTATTATATAAGAAAGATGATAAAAATAAATGAAACTAAATAATTCGACACATGCCCGGATATCCCCAAATGATTTAGTAGAAAGTTCCTTTATGAAAATAAACGCACATTTTTAAAAGTGTAGACAAGGTAGATTTTGATGAATTCTAAAATTATAGCTTACGTTTGATTATCAGGTCTTCACGATTTAATATTTCTTAAGACATTTCAAGATAATAAATAAAGTAGATTTGTAAAAATTTACTAAGCGTGACAATTTATAAGAATCTCGGCATGACCTATTTGTTCATGTAACGTTTTTTATATTAACAAAAGTTAATTATTTTTCCTCAATTAAATCAATCCATGATGCAAACCCAAACCTAAATACTCCCAAATATGTTATTGACCACAAATCCAAACACATCCGAAGGTTGTTAAACACCAAAACAAAATAATAAACAACACATTTATTTAACCATTAAACCACTATTAAATCCAGTTTTATATTTATAAAATCTTAGGATATTTTTATTAGTCGATTGTATAAACCAAACAAACCCTTATTGGTTTTTCTGCTTAACCAAACGCACCCTAACAGTGTTTCTGCTCACCCAAACGCACCCTTACGGTGTTTCCTGCTCACCCAAACACACCCTTACGGAGTTTCCTGTTCACCCAAACACACCCTTATGTGTTTCCTGCTCACCCAAACACACCCTTACGGTGTTTTCTGCTCACCCAAACACACCCTTATGTGTTTCCTGCTCACCCAAACACACCCTTATTGTTATTTCCAGATCCAAACGCATCCCTTATAGTGTTAAACCCAGTCCTAAACGCACCCTATGGTGCTAATACTAAACCAAACGCACCCTTGGTGCGGCTTTTAACAACCAAACGCACCCTATTTGTGGTGTACCCAAATCCAAACGCACCTTTTTGGTGCCTGGGAAACCAAACGCACCCGCTGTGGTGCTGAGACAAACCAACGCACCCTTGTTGGTGGTTGAGAACAGAACCAAACGCACCCTTTTGGGTGGTCTGTTAAACCACCAAAACAAGCACACCCTTGTGGTGCTACAACCCAAATGCACCCTTATGGTGCAAAACCCAGATCCAAACGCACTCGCTTTGGTGGCGGCGTGGTGGCTGTGAAGGTGGAGGTCATGGTGGTGGGGATGACGATGGCGTGCAGCGGCTGGGATAGCGGCAGCGGTGGGGGTGGTGGAGACGTGGTGATGAAGGTGGTGAGGATATGATGGTGTGACCACGGTGGAGGAGGGTGGCGTACGTAGATGATGGCAGAGAGGTGATGAGGTGCGACGTTGAGGGTGGCTGAGGTGATGGTGACGTCGGATGTGACGCCGGCGGAGGTGGTGAAGGTGAGGTGGTTGTGACTATGGGGTGAAGGTGGTGGTGCGGATATAGTATAGATGGTGGGGAGATGGCAGCAGGACACGGCGGAGTCTCGCTGGAAAATATTTTCCGGTCGCCAGAAAATTAGGCGGCGCCGGAAATAGGAAATGGAGGAGGAGTGTGTGTTTAGGTTTTTATAAAAATGATTTGCTAACCCTAATTTCTTCTTTTTATAGTATAAAGTTATAAGCAAAGTGGCAAGCCTTCCATAGTTTAGGGCAAATTTTGTAATTATTTTTAGAGGGGCTAAAAGTGTAACTTTTGTTAAATAATGGTTCGGGTCTCGTTTGGACTAGTTAACGGGCGATTCAAAATACGAGAGTTGCGCCATTGTTTTCCAAATTATTTTTCCTATGAAAATGAGTATTTACTTGCTAGTATTTCATAAATATTTTTATAACATTTATAAAAATATTTGTTATTTATTTGGTATCCCGATTATGCCTTGTCCGAAAAAAATAAAATTTAACCCGAATATTCGCGTTTTCAACAAACGCTTTTGAATAAAAAGCTAAATAATTTATTAAATATTTTTATTTAATAAAACGTTATAATTAAATGTAATTTAATTATTCTCATGTCGGTACGCGTTGTTTTCGTTTTCAAAATTTTGAAAGGGTATTTTAGTTATTTTCTGCTTGTTTTCGGGTCTCGAGCAAAACTGAAAAGTTGTCCGAAATATTGATTTACATCAAATTGCTTTAGAGTCCGAGTCGTGAAAACGTGATTTAGCGGGTCGTTTTTGATAAGTCAAATTAGGAATATCATATATTTTCTCGTTTTCAAGTCAAATAAATTAAAAATAAATTTGCACGTGAGAAATGTGTAATAATAAGTATGATTTATTATTTAGATATGTTCCGAAAAATTACCGATTATGCGGTAGTCATTTTTATGTGACATTAAAAGATCAAAAGTCAAAAAGTCAAATCGGACCCGAAAAGTCCAAGGGTAAAATAGCCATTTAAAATACCGAAAATTGCCAGTTGTTACAGTACCTACCCCTTAAATAAATCTTGTCCCGAGATTTAATTTATGTTAACCGATTGTGTGACCAAGAAAAGATTTAAGATTTAATAAATCAGTTCTAAACAAGACACTGGTAACTTTATTCAGCAAAATTAGATGTTTTGACACTTCTGCATATACCAAAAATTTTGGCTAGGTTTGACCAGGATATTTAATCCATCAAAATGGGTACCTCAAAATAAATCATTACATATCTTATGACTGATACAACCGCGTTATAAAGAAAGTCTCTTAATAGTGAAAACCTCAAGAAGAAAGTGTGGTCGCGTGAGTATGTTTGTATAAAGTTTTAAATGTTCAAGGACGAAGTCTCGTTTCTGATATCTGTAATGTTCGATGATTAATAACGGACGAGGCTTATGGATGTAAGTACCTAACTTACTTGTCAGTACTAGGATGTATCGCGACCTAAGTCTTCCTACTAGTGACCCGAAATGAATAGTTCGACTAGATGTTTCGTCGATAGGTGTTTATCTGGTTCAAGGGGGGGGGGGTTGCATTACCTATCGGATAAAGTTGTACAAGCTGGGACCGCTCCAGGACCCAACAAAGCAACCATAACGACAATAACTATAACAAATTGTGATGAGATGCAGAGAGTGAGGACATTTCGAGAAACAATATCCCCAGAATAAAGTTCAACAAATGGGAGGAGCTCGCGGGAGAGCTTATGCGATAGACTGCGAAATATGGAACTTAGTCGTTAGTTAGAGGATGAATCAACTCCGTTAGCTCGTGTATAAGTCGGTTAACTCCACAAACAGTTCATGATCGTGAAGATTTGTAATGGAAAAAGTAATAACTTAAGAATGAGATAATGTAGTTCCAAGTGAGGCCTTAAGATTCTGCTGAGTGGTAAGACACGATTGCGTCTCTAGACCTTTTTAACGGATTTCGATGATCACCGGGTTCGAGTTCGTACTCGTTTTATATCGGATACCATTAAGCCCACTCATTTATAATTTATTATTTGCATAAAAAAGCGTCCCAATTTATGTAAATAATGAATTGATAAACTTATGGTTCGGTGATTTATAATTTTTTTATTTAAATAAAGAGGCGTCCCAATCCTTTCAAATAAAGAGATTATAAATCATCCTACTTAATAATTTCTGATGCAATACGCGTACTCATATAACCTTCAAGGTGATGGATGACATGATGATGCATGTGCTCTAATGAGTATGGGATGAGTGTTTACAACTCATCTTCGGAGACGGAATGTAAAACAATCAGGAGAAATCATCATCGTGTTCAAAATAGTTGATGAGCACACGGTTAAAGTAAATAAGGTAAAGGTCTTTATAAACGAGTCGACATAGCAATTATCATATCAATCCTCCTATTACAAGTCCCGCCCATACAAGACTTGTAATACTTAGATTCATATATAATCCCATGTAAACAGAACTATGACGGGTATTGTTAACATGGCAATTATCATATCAATCCTCATATTACAAGTCCCGCCCATACAATACTTGTAATACTTATGTTCATACATAATTCCATGTAAACAAAATTATGACAGTTTTCATGTAATACGATATTGTATAAAGTTATACAAAAAATATTCTTAAAGACCATTGTTTAACTTACAATGTCTGAGAACGAAGTGAGACCATTGTGCAACTCACAACGTCTTAAGAAATAAAATGAGACCATTGCGTAACTTACAATGTCTGAGGTATAAATGAGACTATTGTGCAACCCACAATGTCTTAAGAAATGTTCTATTATTTATATAATTAACTCTTATATAAATAAATGTAAAATATACGCAAAGGGATGTAAGCATATATATTATATATGTATGTCATGTAAGCACTTAATGTAACAAGTAATGTAAGCAATTAAGCAAGTAATGTGTATGCATTTTGAAAATGTTTGATGTGATGCAATGTTTGTGAAAACGGTTATAGTCTAGGTAACATGTGCAACCAAGTTCTCTATAACCAGTGCTCTGATACTAATCTGTAACACCCCCAAAAATGTGTCACAGCGGAAATATATCTGGAGGCGTTACTTCATAATACAACAGCACAAGATACAAAAGAACGACCTCTAAATGTGTTGTTTGAAAAGTAATCTCGTTGATTTCTTTGAAATTGATAAAACATTTGTCCCATAATTGCATCACAATGAAAAGCTTGAAAACAACCCAACGAGATTTGATCATTTGTATATAAGTAAAAATCCATGAATGAAATCTTGTCAAATTTAGACTACAGTGCACATCAAGTAAGCCAAGCATCTAATTCACCTAAGAAAAACATGCTTAAAAGTGTCAACATAGAGTTTGTGAGTTCATAGGTTTGTTTAAGTATAAATGTTGCACCAAAGATTTGCAAAGTGTGTATAACCATTTCAACCCTTATAATAGTCGCCAAATTGAACGTATGAAAGTTGGACCGCAATTGTTCAAAGTATGCATGATAATTAAAACTATCACGAAATGTTTCAAGTATGTATTGCCCGATAAGTGATTACAATTACTCTAAGTTCATGAAACCGATGCATTATGTACACATCGTAGGTGTCCCCTCCAAGAACACCCGGGCAGTAATGAAAACCATATGTACCTATCGCAGGTGTCCCCTCCAAGAACACCCAGGCAGGAATGAATATGTATCCCTCGCAGGTGTCCCCTCCAAGAACACCCGGGCAATAATGAATATGTACCCCTCGCAGGTGTCCCCTCCAAGAACACCCGGGCATTTACTTGTAGTTATCCGTTCAATCCGCTTAAGCTAATCCGTAATCATTTTAAAAGTAACGTATGTATTTGTGACCAAAAATGAAGTCAAGTAATGTATCCCATAGCGAGCTATGTAAATGAGTGTGTAAACCAATTTGTAAACGATCATGTAACAAGCATAAGTCAATCATGTGAATGAATTTGCAAACAAGCATGTTCTCACCCCAAAAATATATGTAAAACAAGTAAAACATGGGGCTATAAACTCACCTCGATGTTGTAGAACGATTGGCAGGAATGCGCATATTAAGCGCCAGACAAAACGGAAACTGGAACGGCTCGACCAAGAAGTTGCGGTTTATCTTAACGGTTATATCCTACTAGCCTAGGATAATGTATTTGGGTTTTCCGATGAATGAGTACATCAACGCGACACGTTGATAAAAGATTTAGATTTAAAGTTGTAATAGTTTGGTGGTTGGTTAAATAAATAAATCAAAAAGTAAACGCAAGGTGTGTAATATATTCCGTATATATTACATAATGAAAAATGACCGAGTATATAATTCATACCGTGAATTATATAACAAGATACACAACCAAAAGAATAACTCGAAGCGTATATAATACGCGACATGTGTTACATCTAAAAGGTGACAATTAAAATAAAATGGTCCAATTATATAATACTTTCCGAGTATTATATAAGAAAGATGATATAAATAAAAGAAACTAAATAATTCGACACGCGCCCGAATATCCCCAAATGATTAAATAGAAAGTTTCTTTATAAAAATAAACGCACGTTTAAAGTTGCGGATTAGATAAATGAAATCTCTAAAATTATAGCTTACGTTTGATTACCGGTTCTTCACGATCTAATAATTCTTAAGGCATTTAATTCGTCCTTTTCAGGATAATAAGTAAAGTAAGATTTGTAAAAGTTTACTAAGTGTAGCGATTTATAAAAATCTCGGCATGACCTGTTCGTTTATTTAACGTTTTCCATATTAACAAAAGTTAATTAGTTTCCCTCAATTAAATCGATCCATGTTGCAAACCTAAACACCCCCTTAAGGTTATTATCCCCAAATCCAAACACTCCCAAATACGTTATTAAACACCAAAAACAAAATAATACACAACACATTTATTTAACCATTAAACCACCATTAGATCCGGTTTTATATTTATAAAAATCTTATGATATTTTCATTAGTCGATTTATATTAACCCAAACGCACATTTATTGGTTTTTCTGCTAACCCAAACGCACCCTTATGGTTTTCCTGCACAACCAAACGCACCCTTAGTGCGTTCCTGCATAACCAAACGCACCCTTAGTGCGAAACTGCTAACCCAAACGCACCCTTAGTGCGAAACTGCTAAGCCAAACGCACCCTATGTTGCTTGTGTTAACCCAAACGCACCCTTATTGCTGTTAACAGCCAAACCAAACGCACCCCATGCGCGTTTCTGTTAAACCACACGCACCCCTTTCGGTGTTAACAACAAATAAACGCACCCTTGGTGCTGAATATAACAACCAAACGCACCCTATACGTTTTTAGTTAAACCACACGCACCCTTTTATGGTGAGAACAAAGCCAAACGCACCCTTGGTGGTGGCTGCCACCTAAACGCACCCCCTAGGGGTGGTGGTACAGCGAACCAACGCACCCTTGTGGGTCGTTGCAAAATAAACGCACCCCTTAACGGGCTGAGAACAACACCAAACGCACCCTTGTTGGCTGATGGCGGCTGGTGGTGGCGATGCGAGATGGTGGTGACGATGTAGGGGGAGTGACGATGGTGGGGTGGTGCATGGGGTGGTGATGTTGGTGATGGCAGCGGCGGTTGGTCGGTGTGCGTCGGCTGGGGTGGTCGACGATGAGGGTGGTGGGGTGGATCTGGTGGTTGCAGCGGCGGGGCTGCGGTGGTGGTGAGACCACGATGGTGGTGGTGTTTATGTGGCGGTAGTGGTGTGGTAAGGAGTCGGCGATGGAGGTAGCAAGGTGGTGTGGAGGTGCTGCGGTAATAGAGAGGGTGGCGGCGGCAGTGGCCGGAAGTTGGCCGGAGAGCCGGTGACGGCGCCGGAAAAATAAAAAGGAGAGGGTGTGTGTGCTAGGTTTATAAAAAATGAAAGGAAACCCTAATAAGTTAACTATTTATAGTAAAAAGGTTTAGGGTGAAGTGGCAAGTGCTCACAAGACGAGGGTGAATGTTGTAAATGTTTTGTGTAGTTTTATAAAATAGTGATTCGGGACTCGTTTGAGGTACTTAACGGATGATTTAAAATACGAAACTTGCGCCATTGCGTTTCAAATCATTTTTCTTATAAAATTGAGTATTCACTCAACTATTATTGCATAAATGTTTTATAACATTTATTTAAAATGTTTATTATTTGTTTGTGTATCACGAATAAACTTTATCCGTAAAATAAAGTTTAACTTAAATCTTCGCGTTTTTAATAAACATTTTTGAAGTAAAATGTTAAATAATTTATTAAATATTTTTATTTAATAAAAAATGATAATTAAATATAATTTAATTATTTTCGGGTCGGTACGCTTTGTGTACGGTGTTCAAAATTTTGCGAGGGTATTTCAGTCATTTTCTGCTTGTTTTCGGGTCTCAGGCAAAGCTAAAAAGTTGTCCGGAATGTCGTTTTACATCAAATTGCTTTAGAGTCCAAGTCGTGAAAACGTGATTTAGCGAGTCGTTTGATAAGTCAACTTAGGAATAACATATATCTTTTCGTTTTCAGGTCAAATAAGTTAAAAATAAATTTGCACATGAGAGATATGTAATAATAAACATATTTATTATTTAATTATGTTTCGAAAAATTACCGGCTACGCGGTAATTGTTTTTATGTGACAATTAAAGGTCAAAAGACAAAAAGTTAAGTCGGACCCGAAAAGTCAAAGGGTAAAATAGTCATTTACAATTTCGAAAATTGCTAGTTGTTACAGTACCTACCCCTTAAAGAAATCTCGTCCCGAGATTTAATTTGTGTTAACCGATTATGTGACTAAGAAAGGATTTAAGATTTAATAAACCAGTTCTAAACAATACGCTGATAACTTTAGCAAAATTCGATGTTTCAACACTTCTCAACATACCAAAATTTTTGGCTAGGCTTGACCAGGATATTTAATCCATCAAAATGTGAAATATAAGTAGTTTCATAAGCATTGGTGATACAAGTTTTAAAGTTTTATATAATCAAACCGAAAACGAAGACGTATATACAAGTTTTATAGTTTGGTGTAAAATATACATTTGCAAAGTAAAAAAGAAAAATAAAAGAGCATTTGTGCATGTCATATTTGCTGTGAAACTTGTTTTTTTAGCAAATTTCTTAAATGGCCTTTTTACAGAGAGATTTTCTAAAATAGTCGGCACATAAAAAGTTTACCAAAATGAACTTTTCGATACTAATCGTTAGATCTAGGACACCTGTCACATCCAACGAGTGTAAATATTAGCGCATGATACTATGTTATGCGCCTAGTACTGTGCGCTTGGTGCATTAACCAAAATCAAGATGCATAAGCTTATGCGTCTGGTGCATAAGGTTTGTGCGCCTAATGAAATCTATGCACCACCAAGTATGATGCATAAGCTTTATGCATCGTAATGCATAAGGTTTGTGCGTCTAGTGCATAAGTTTTGTGCGCCTAGTGCATAAAGTTTGTGCGCCTGGTGCATAAGATTTGTGCGCCTGGTGCATAAGATTTGTGCTGGTGCATAAGGTTTGTTGCCTGGTGCACTTGCTTTTAAGTTGTACTTTGATAACCCTACATTTTTACTATTATAGTTAGTTAATGTTTTTAATGTGTTTATAGTCCAAGTTCAAACTATGCATGCTGCAACTAGTCAATATTAGTCAATAATTTAAGCCATCTCTCTAAAAATATAGGAAGTCAACTTGTTCCATTTATATGCAGAATACTTGTTTGTGCGTCGAGTGCATAAACCCAAATGCACTTGTTTGTGCGCTTGTTTGGTACAGTGCATATCACTTGTGCGCCTAGTGCATAACCCAAATGCATCTGTATGCATGAAGCTTGTGCGCTTTGATGCACAAGTTTACGCATCTTGGGTCGTTTTGGTAAAGTCATGAAAAAATGTCTATATTAATAAAATAGGTACAATACTAGACTTGTTTGGTAATTTTTTTTACTTAGAAGGGGTTATAATACAAATTTCTAAATTTTTAAAGGAGCTATAATACAAAAATTATACTAATAAGACAAAATCTTGGAGGGTCGTGATCCCACCCTGCCCTTATAATCATCCGTCAATATCGGTTCGGTTTTCGGTCCACCTTTTCCCTCGTATTCGGGTTTTAGTCTAATTTGACACACAACTACCCAATATGTTTTGTTAAGCCAGATCGACACAATCGAATTAAACCAAACGTATTTTGATCCTGTTCTCGATCAGTTTTTCGAGACAACTCGATTTTCGGTCTAGCCCGGCTATTTGTATTAGAGAATAAATGTTAGTCAAAGTAATTATGTTAGTCAAAATTGTTAGTCAAAAGTTATTTATGTTAGTCAAAGTAATTGGCCCAAGCTCGGTTTGTAGGCTTTTGGTCCACTAGGTAGAGTCCCTATTGCATTAATTAAAGAGAACCAAACCCTATATAAACCCTTCAATACATCATCTCAAAACAGTCCTTCACTAGAATAACCACAATTAACGGTAAATCATCAATTTCATTGTAAGTAAACTCTAACCATTTGAAACCCTAATTCAACCTTTTATTTTTACAGGTGAATTTACAAAAATGTTGAAGCGAATTTTCGGAAAACCTAAGCAACAAGTTAATACCGTTACTACTTTAGAAAAACTATATGAGGTATATATATATTTTTATATTATTATGATTTTAATTTGTTTGTTTTGTTATGATCTTCATTATTTGTTGAATAAAGAGTATTCGGCGTGCGATAATAGAAAACTCTAGTCTAGTAACTAGTCACTGTAGTTGCCGTTGTCGATTTTTGTTTGCTAGTTGTAGGCATTTGCGATATTATCCTGAGTAAAAAACTTTACAATGTGGAGACTAAAAAGAACTAACGAGGATGTTTCTCATAACGAAATCGGTAATTTGTATCTTTCGCACAAGTTATTCTATAATCGTATAAAGGAAGAATTCAATTTGATTACTATTATATGTTATTACTCAAAGTAAACAACAATTAGAGCAAGGGTGTAGTCAGGGACGGCTTGTGCCAATCCGACATGGCATGATGCCAAACCGGCGCCACTATACCCCCCCTCTCTCTCGGCGCCATGGTGCGAGTGATCCAACTAGCTTACGCCAAAGAGGAGAAATTTGCCGTTTTCCTCTTTTTTTTTGACTTTTATTGATTAAAAATGGTTATCTGTGATGTTTTTTTTAGTGTGTGTTTATGGTTTCTGTGTGTGAGGAAGACAAGGGTGAGGATAAGTGAAATAAGAGGGTGTGGATATGAATTAGCATATGGTCACTTTTTTTACTATTGTTTTTTTTTTTAATATTTTAGAATGGTGAACTTTAAGTTTTAGCCCCTTTAAAATTTGATAGTTTGTAATTTGTTTTAATGTACCTTTTCGTAAAAGTTATAAAATGTTTAATTTTTGTATTTTTATTTTAATGAATGAATATTTTAGTTGGTTTGAAAAAACTGTAAAAGAAAATAAAATGGTAGGTCCTCAAAGTAGGGGATTGGCTCGAGTGACTAGGGAGTGATAATGGAAGTGAAAAAGGAAAATGGTAAGGTGGCATGACGTGACACCTTTTTTTGGGTTTTGGCTCAGGTGACTACACACCTTGCTCTAGGCATGTTCAATTAGTGAAGTCATTTGGTGTAATCAGTTACCAAAACATAAGTATGATAATGGGTGACTAATGAGATGAATGAAGTTACAACTTTTGAGGATTTTGATTTAGTAACGGAAAATAGTCATAAATATAACGTCAATTACTAGTCACCCCTCCCTTTGCCTGTGCTACGGATTATACACCTATTCAAAACTGTGGTGAATGGATCTATGGGTTTTGGCTTGCCTGTGCTACGGATTATACACCTATTCTGTTGGATGCTTTGTTAGCAGATAACAATATATGTCCATGGAATAGCTAGACATGACTTCCTTCTTTATCAAATGTATTATTAAGAGTAAAAGTTCAGTGACGACCACCTTGTATAAATAAACTGTGTTTGTTGGATTAAGGATTAAGTCACCTGATAGATGTTTTGTTAAGGTTATCTTAGATATTTTCATATGTAATGTTTTATGTTACCATTGATGCATGTAAAATTGATTTTAGTTTCGAGGCGTTTTCTGTTACACATATGGAAATTATGTTTTTGTAGGTTTATATGCAAAGGGTAAAGGCAGATATGGGATAGGGAAGTTTGTAGAATTGGAATTAAAAAGAAAATGTAAAATAATGTTTTTTTTTGCCAAAAACGACATTTTTACCCTTATAACATAAAAGTCTTTTGGCTGCTTTTCAATGTCTTATGAAACGGAAAAAATAGTAATCACAAGTCTAATCATGTTTTTCTCTAGTCACTGCGGTTTACTACATTATTTGCTGCTTAACTTTCACTGTTAATGCTGGAAAGGAAGTTTCTTACTGTCAATTCATTACATATATTATATTATGTGTGATAAATATGCATTAGTGGTAAATCATTTCATACGCGTATATTATATTGCTTTCTTAATTTACTTTATCTGTTGAATGATTCTGTGTAATCTGCACGTGTTAGTGTTGCTGCAGCAATATGGCCTATAGCTTCACACAGTTTCTCTTGGAGGCTACTTTAGCAATAGAAATATCCTTCCATGAATATTTAGACATATAAGGACTTTCCACATGCACTCTTGCTTAATCATCGCTTAGGAGTTAGGACATGCCAGTTATGGTAATTTAGTGTAGATTAAAAGCAATCCTGTTTGAATGTGAGAAATAGCTTGACATACAATCACTTTACATGCCCTCTTGCTTAATCTCGCCTTATAAAACCAAAAGACGTGTTATATAACTTATTATTTATCAAGTGTAATCATGGACTGCGAAATTGTATCTCGCGCCAAGGCTTGGCGATAACTGTTGAAGTTTTTGAAGTAGGCTAACTAATTACAATGTGCTGACCTTTTTAATTCTACAATGACAACATGGTCATTGGCTTGCTGAAAATCTATGGGATGATTGTGTATAAATCGGCTATATGACTTCTAGGTCTATGATTATAAAATCTTTGAGGATATTGGAGATGCAGAACATTGTTTTTACACGGGTGTTTTTGTTTAAAACAGTGTCCGATCCATGCATTGAATATAGATATGTTATCAAGTTATTATAATATATATAGGTGCATGGTTGATGATGATTATTATAATATATATTTGTTTTTATAATATATATTGGTTGCAATGTTGATGTCGATTTTTATATTTTTTTAGATATTATATGGGATGCTTGATTAAAAATACATTATTATATATATGGCAACTTGATTGATTTACATGTTTTTTTAATATACAAGTGTTGCATGATACCAATTATTATAATATTTCTTGGGCAGGATTTAGGTACAATATTTGTACGAACTCAAGTGATCATTTATGTACTTTATTTTTAGTCTCTCTACTCCTCATTTTACACTACGATATTATTGTTGTTTCTGTGTGACCCCGCGAGGTTTTGGTTAGTTATGATTTTAAAAACTTTTAGTTTACTGGTTTTGTAATGGCAGTCAACTATGCTATGTAATCCCTTTGTTGAGTGATACACTGCAGGGTTTTGGACTGTGTTGAATCCGTGGGTTGGCGTGAGGTTTTCAAGAGGGGGGTGTGTTTCTGGGTCTGGTGTGAAATGTGGGGTGGCGTTCTTCTACTGTGCTTTTGATTATGGCTTTTTTTAGGGGTTAGGTGTTTTTGTGTGGTAGGTATTTATGAGAATGGATGGCGGAGATTATGAGTGGGAAGGGGGTTGGTGGTGCGGCTGGTTGTTTGGGAATGAGGGTGTGGTTGAAGAGTGGAAGGTGGTTGGGTGGGGGGGGGTATGAATAAGGTGGGGGTTATGTATTTTTGAGAAGTGTGTGTATTGAAATGATGTTTGTTTGTTTTTCGTGTTTTCTGTTGTTTTGTTGTGTTTAGTTATTCTTTTGTTAGTGTGTGTTTTTGTGGATTTTCGGCTTCGTTGGGTTTTGCTGTGTTTGTTTTGTGGTGTTTGTTGTTTTTATTTTTTGTAGCTTGGTTGTTTTGTTCTATATTTGGTTGTGGTTTTTTTGGTGTATTCTGTGTTGTTATGTTGTTATTGGTTTGGTTTGTTTGTTGTTGATGTTTTTTTGTTTGTATTGGTTGTTTTATTTGGTGTATCTTTTGTGTTTGTTTTTTTTTTCTTTTGTCGATTGTTTGATGATGTTTGTTATGTGTTGTTTTGTCGCTGCTTTTTTTGTATGTATGTATGGTTGTGTTGATTATGGGTTATGTCTCTGTTGTTGTTTGTTGGGTTTTTGTTTTGTTAGGGGGTGGGTTCTGATAGTTTGGTGCTGTTTTTGTTGTTGGTTTTTTTGTTTTTTTTTGGTTGTTTTGTCGTATTTTGTTTGTGTTGTTGTTTGATGTGTGTGTATTGTTTTTTGGTGTTGGGTTTTTATTGGTTGTGTGTGTTGTTGTTTTGGGTTTTCGTGTTGTTTTTGTTGTTGTTTTTTGTTTGTTTGTGGTGTGGTGTCGGTTTTGTGTTTGGTTTGTTGTGTGTTGAGTGTTGCGTTTTGTTTTGTTGGTTTTTTTTTTTTGTTTTTGTTTTGTTTTGTTGTTAGTGGTGTGTTTTGTGGCTTTGTTGAATTTTTTTTTTTTTTGTTGGTTGGGTTTGGTTGTTGGTGTGTTGTTGGTGTTATGTTTGTTTGGTTTTCTTGTGGTGTTGTGTTGTTGTTGTGTTATTTTGTTTGTTTTATCGTTTGTTGGTTGTTTTGTGTTGTGTTTTTGTTATTGTGGTTTTGGTTTGTTTTTTTTGTTGTTTGTGCTTTGTTTTGTTGTTGTGTTTTGTTGGTTTGTGTTATTGGTGTTTTGTGTTTTGGTTTGTTTGTTTTTTTTGCTTTCTTTGTTTTGGTGTGTGTTTTTGTGTTTGTCTTGATTGTTTTGGTGGGTTTGGTTAATTGTTGTTGTTTTTTGTCTTTTGTTGTGTTTTTTTTTCGTTTTTTGTTTTTGCTTTGGTTGTGTGTTTTTATCATGTTTCTTTGTTTTTTTTGTTGTTGAGTGTTGTGTTGAGTTTGATATGTCTTGTTGTTGTTTGATTTTTATTTTGGTGTTTTTGTTTTGCGTTTTTGTTGTTAGATGTTCATTGGATGTGGGGTGTGTTGTGTTGTTGTGATTGTGTTTTTATGTTTGTTTGTTGTGTGTGTTATCTGTTTGTGTTTGGTGTTTGTTGGTTTTTTTGTCTTGTTATTTTTTGTTTTTTTGTTGAGTGTTTGTGTGTTGTTTGTTTGGTGTTTGTGTGTGTGTGTTGTTTGGCTTTGGTGTTTTTTTTGTGTTTTTGTGTTGGTTTTTTCGTTTTTGTATGTTGTTGATTTGGTGTGATTGTGTTTTGTGTGTGTTGTTGTGTTATTTTGGTGGTTTTTGTTTTGGTGTCTTGGTTCGTGTTTGTTGTTTTTGGTTGCTTTTCTGCTGTGGTTTAGTTTGTGGTTGTGTTTTGGGTTTTGTTGTGTGTGTTGTGTGTTAAGTTTGGTGGGTGCATGTGTTTTTTTGGGTTCTGTGTTTTTGTTTGATATTGAGTGTGTGTTGGGTTGTTTGTTGTTGTGTTTTTGTGTAGTGTGTGGTTTTTGCGGTTGGTCTTGTATTAGTATTTGTTTGTTTCGTGTTGTGTGGTGTGGGTTTGTTTTTTTGTGTTTTTTTGTTTGGTGTTTGCTGTTGTCGGTGGTTGTTTTTGTTTTTTTGTTGTTGTTTTTGGAGTTGTGTTGTTTGTTTTTTGTTTTGCTTTGTTTGTATTTTTTCATTTTTTACTTGATGTGGTTTTTGATTGTGGTTTTTTGTGTGGTTGTTTGTTGTTGTTTTGTGATGATTTCTGTTTTGGATCTTGTTGGTGTTGTTTTCTATGTGGGGGTTTTGTGTGTCTTTGGTTCAGTTGTATGTTGGGTTTGTTTATGTGTGTGGTTTGTGTTTGTGGCTTCTTGTGTGTTTTGGTTGTTTTGTGTTCTTTTCGTGTGTTGTTGGTTTGGGTTGGTGTCTTTTTTTGAATGTTTGTTTTTTGTTTTGGTGTATTTTTTTGTTTGTTTTGTTGCTTGTTTTTATCTTTTTGGTTTTTGTTGTTGTGGTCTGATGTTTGTGTTTTGTTTTGGTTTTGTGTCTTGTCTGTTTTTTTTTTTTTGGTTTGTTATCGATGTTGTTATTTGTGGTGGAGTTTGGTTTTTTGGTTTTTGTGAGTTATTTTGGTTGGTTTGTCTTGGTTGTTTTGTGTCTGTGGTGGTTTGTTGTGTTATTGTTGTTTTTGTTGTGTGTTATGGTGTTTGTGTTTTGTGTGTTGTTTGTGGCTGCTGGTTGTGGATTTTTTGATTGTTTTGTGATGTTTATGGTTTTGGTTGATGTTTTGTGTTGTGTTTGTTTTTGTTTGTTTGGTTAGATGATGGTGTTGTTTTTTTGTTGTTTGTTTTTTGGTTTGTATAGGGTTTGTATTCTTGGTGTTTTTGCTTTGTTGATTTTGTGTTTTTTTGAGGTTGTTTGTGTTGTTGTGTGTTCGTCGTTGGTTTTGCGGTTGTTGGTTTTCGTGTGGTTTTTTGTCTGGTGTTTTGTTTGTTTTTTGTTGTGATTGACTTTGTTTTGTGTTGTTTTTGTTGGTTTTGTTTTGATTTTGGGTTGTGTTTGTTATTTGATGTTTGTGTTAGATGTTTTCTTTTTTTTTGTTTGTATGTGATTTGGTTGTTTGATGTTGGTTTTGTTGTTGTTGTGTGTTATGTATTTTTGGGGTTTGTGTATCTTGTGTTGTGTTTTGTGGTGTTATGGTTTGTGTTGGTTTGTTTTGGTGGTGTGTATGTTTTTCGATGTTTTGTTTTGGTGTTTGTTTTGTTGTTTTTGTATTGGGGTTTTTTTTGTGTTGTTTCCTTATGTGCTTTGTTTTTTTTCGTCCAGTTTCCGGTTTTGGGTGATTTGGGTGTTTGTTTGGGGGTTTGCTGTGGTTGTTGTTTGTGTGTTTTTATGATGTAATCGTTGTTTTTTTTTCTGGTTTGGTTCATGAATCTGTGTCGTATTTGTTGTTGGTTTTGTTGTTGTTTATGTTGTTTTTATTTTGTTGTTTTGTTTATATGTGTGTTTGTTTTTTTTGTGTTCGTGTGCTCTTTTGTAGTTTTGTGGTTTTGTTTGTGTATTGTGTGTGTTGAGTGTTGTTTTTGTTTTTGTTTTTTGTTTGATTTTTTGTTGGGTCTCTCTTTTTGTTTTGTGTTGTTGTTGTGTTGTTTTGGGGTACTGTTTGTTTTTGGTGTTTTTATAGGTTGTGTTGTTGTTGCGTTTTATTTGTTTGTTTGGTTTTGTGGTTTTTGTGTTTTGTTGTTGTTTTTGTTGTTGTTTTGTGCTTTTGGTTTTGTTTGTGTTGTTGGTTTGTTGTGTCTATTTTGTGTGTGGGTTTTGTGTGGGTTGTTGTTTTGTTGTGTTTGTTTTGTTGTTTGTTGTGTTGTTGTGTTGTGTTGTGTGTTTTATTTGTTGTTGTGGTTTGTTGAGTTTGTGTTTTGGTTCTTGTTGTTTCTTGTTTCTCTTGGGGTGTTTATTGTTTGGGTTTTTTGTTATTTGTTTGTTTTTTGTTGTTGTTGTAATGTTTGGTGTTGTTTTGTGTGTTTGCTGTTGTTTGGTGTTTGTTTGTTTTTTTGTTTTTTTGTTTATTTTCGTATTGTTGTTGTGGTGGTTTTTTTTTGATGTTGTGTAGATGGGTGTTGTTTTTTTTGTGTGTATTTGTTTTGTTTTGTGGTTTGTTTGTGATTTTAATGTGTGTTGTATTGTTTGTGTTTGTGTGGTTTTGTGTTGATGTTTGTTTTCTTGTGCTTTTGTGTTGTTTTCTTTGTTGAGTTTTTATTGTGTTTGGTTGTTTGTTGTTGTTGTTGGTTCTGATGTTGTGTTTTGTTGGTTTTTTTGTGGTGTTTTTGTGTTGGTTTTTGTGTTGGGTTTTTGGTTTTTTTTGTTTGGTGTTGATTGTGTGTTGTTTGGTTTTTTGTGTTGATGTTGTTGTTGGATTTTTTGTGTTGTTGTTGTTTTTGTTAGTGTTTTGATTTGTTTGTTTGTTTTCTGTTGTTTGTGTGTGTTGGTTGTGTTTTTTTGTTTGTTTTGTTTTTTTTTTTTTTTGTTTTTTATGGTGTTTGTCTGTGTTGTTGGTGGGATTTTTTGTGTTTTTTTTTATTGGTGGGTTGTTTGTCTGGTGTTTGTTGATTGTTGTTTTGTTTTTTTGTTATTCGTTTTTTTTTGTTTATTTGTGTTTGTGATGTGTTGTTTGTTTTAGTTTGTTGTTTTGTTGTCTTTATTTTGTCTTCTGTTGTGGTTGTTGTTTTGTGTTTGTTTTCTTTTTTGTTTGTTGGATGTGTTTTTTGTGGTTGTTGGGTTGTGTTTGCTTTTGGTTGTTTTTCTGTTTGGTTTTGTTTTTTGGTTTTTGTTTTTGTTTTTTGTTTTGGTGTTTGGGGTTTTTGGTTTGTTGGTTTTGGTGTTTGTGTGTGTTTTTTGTGTGTTTGTTGTTTGTGGTGTGTTGGATGTGTTGATTGGGTTGTTTTTGTTTTTGTGTTTTGTTTTTGTTTGTTTGGCTGTTTTTTGGTTTGGTTTGCTTGTGTTTTGTTTTTTCTTTTTTTGTTTTTTTTTATTGGGTGTGGTGTGTTTTTGTGTGTTTAGTTTGGGTGTGTGTTGTTGTTTGTTTGTTGGTTACTTTTATGTTTTTTTTGTTATGTATGTGTTTGTTTCTTGTGTGTTTGTTGATGCGTTGGTTTTTTTTTTTGGGTGTGGGGGTTCTATTTGTTGTCTTGGGGTTGTGTGTTTAGTGTTTTTGTTTGGTTTGGTGTTTTGTGTATATTTTGTTTTGTTGGTGGTAGTGGTTTTTTTAGTTTGTGGGTTTTTTGTCTGTGGTAGATATTCTTGCTTTTTTGTTGCGTTTGTTTTTGTGTCTTTTGTTGTGTGGTTTTGGTCTGAGTTTCTGTTGTGTAGTTTGTGTTTTGTTGATTGGGTTATTCGTGTTTTTTTTTGTTTGTGGTTTTTTGTGTTTGTTTATTGTTTTGGGTTTGTTTTGAGTAGTGGTGGATGTGTTGGTGTGTGTCGTTGTTGTTGTTGTGCTTTGTTTTTTGTGTTTTGTGTTTTTTGGTGGTTGTTCGTTCTGGTTTGATTGTTTTAGGTGTTTTGGTGTGTGGTTTGTTTGTATGTTTTTTCTTTTTGTTTTTGTTGTTTTGTTCTGGTTGTTTGTTTTGTGTTTGTGGTTTTTGGTGTGGTATGATGTTTTTGGTGCTTTTATGTGGTGTTGTTCTGTTGTGTGTGTTATTATGGTTGTTTCTGTGTTGGTTTTTTGGGTGTTTTTTGGTGTTAGTGTGTGTGTGTTGTAGATGTGTTTATTGTGTGTTTTGGGTTGTGTTTTGTTTATTTTTTTTATGGTTGTTTTATGGTGCTTTGTTTTTTAGGGGTGTTTGTTTTTTGTGTTATTTGTCCTGTTTTTGTTGTGTTTTGTTGTGTTGTGCGTGTTGTGTTGTGTTTTGGTTATTTTTTGTTTCGAGTTGTTGTTATATGTTGGGGTTTTTTGTTTTTTTTTAGTTGTTTGTGTTGTGTTGTTTTGTATTATGTGTTTTGTTGTTATTGGTTGTTGTGTTTTATTAGTATGCTTTGTTGGTTTTTTTGTGCTTCGTTGTGTCGCTTTTGTTGTGTTTTCTGTTGTCTTTTTTTTTGTATGTGGTTTGTGTTTTGTTTGGGTGTTGTGTGTGTTTTGTTTTGGGGTTTGTTTGTTTGGGTTTTTGTTGTAGTGTTTGTTGTTGGGTGCTTTGTGGTTTTTGTTGTCTATTTTTTGTGTCGTTTTGTTTTTTGTTTTTTGGTTTTTTGTGTTGTGTTTTTGTCGTTCTTGTTGTTTTTGTTTTGTGTGTGGTTGTGCGGTTTTTTTCGGTGGTTGATTTTGTTGTTGTATGTGATGTTTTGTGCTTGGTGTTGTGTTTTTTTTTTTTTTTGTGTTTGTTTGTTATTTGTGTTTTTATCGTAGTCTTGATGTGTGTGTTTAATTCTACTACTTTTGTGTGTTTTGTTTTCTGGTGGTGTGTTGTTTTGTTTTTTTGGTGTTTGGGTTTTTTGTTGTATTGTGTTGTGTGTGTTTTTTTTGTTTTGGGTTGTGTTGTTTTCTTTTTTTGGGGTTTGTGTTTGTCTGGGTTTTTTTTTTGATGTGTGTTTGTTTGGTTGTTGTTTTTGTTTTGTTTGGTATTGTTTGGTCGTGTGTGGTGTTTTTGTGGTGTATTGGTTGTTTCTTTTTTGTGTATTGCTCTATTTGTGTTTTTTTTGTTGGTTGTGTTGTGTATTTTGTGGGTGTGATGTTTGTTTTGTTTGTTGTTTTTTTGTGTTGTGGTTGTTTCTTTGTGTGTTGTTTGTTTGTTGTGTTGTTGTGTTGTTGTGTGTTTATGTTTGTTGTTGTGTTTGTTTGTGGTCTGTTCGTTGGTATGTTGTCTGTTGTTGTGTGTGTGTTGTTGGTTGGATTTGGGTTTTTTATAGTCTGTTTCTGGGGTGTTTTGTGTGTTTGTTGTTTATTGGTTTGTTTGGTAGTGTTTTTTGTTTTTTTTTATTTTTTTGTGTGTATTGTTGTGTTAGTTGTGTGTTGTTTCGTTTACTTGTTTTTTTTTAGTTGTTGAGATGGTTTGCGTGGTTGTTTTGTTTGTAGTTTTGTTTTTTTTGTTGTGTTGTGTGCTGTGTTTTTGTTTGGCGTTGTGCTGTTGGTGTTTTGTGGGTTTGTGGTTTATTTTGGTTTGTTTTGTTTGTTTTTTGTTCGTGTTTTCCTGTTTTCTATGTTGTTTGGTTCGGTGTGTTGTTTGTGGTGTTAATGTGTTTTTTTGGTTTGTGTTAGTTGGTTGTTTTGTTTTGTTTTGGTGTTGTTTTTGTGTTTGTTTGTGGTTTCTGTTTTGGGGTTTGTTTTTGTGGGCTCTGGTTAGTGTGTTTGGTTTGTGTTGTAGTATTTGTTTGGTTTTTGTTGTGTTTGTTTTTTTGTTTGATTTTGTTGTTGTTTGGGTTGTTTATGTTTTAGGTTAGGTTTTTGTGTGCTTGTGTTTTATTTGTGTGTTGTTGTTGGTTTTGTTGTTTGGTTTTTTGTTTGTTTGTTTTGTGTGTTTTTGATGAGTTTGTTTGTTGCTGTTTTGGTATTTTTTTTGCTGTGTTTCTTGGAGTTTACTGTTGGTGTTTTTGTGATTATCCTTTTGGGCTTGGTGTTTTTTTTTGTTTGTTTAGTTGTGTTGTTGTTTGTTGGTTTGTTTTTTTGTGTTGTGTGTTATATGTTATTGTGGGTTATGTTGATTGTGAGTGTTTGGGTTTTGTGTTTTTTTTTTGTGGTTTTTGGGTTGTTTTTGTTTGTTTTTGTTTGTTTTTCGATTTGTTGGTCGTTTGGTGGCTGTGTTTCTGTTGTTTTTGTGTTTGTTGTTTGTGTTATGTGTGTGTTTGTTGTGTGTCTTTGTATGTTCGTTTGTTTTGTTTTTTTATGGTGGTTCTTTTTTATTTTTGTGTGTTTGGTTCTTGTTGTGTTTGTTTATTTGTTAAGTTGTTTTTGTGTTTTTTTTGGGTTTGTGTTGTTATTGTTTGTGGTGTTTGTTTTTGTGGGGCTTTGTGGTGTGGGTGTTGTTGTGTTTTGTGTTTTTTGTTTTTGTGTTTGTTTTGTTTTGGTTGTTGTTGGGGGTTGGTTGTTGTTTTGTTTTTTTTGTTGTTTGTTTTTTTTTTGTATTTGGGTTTTGTTGGTGTGTTGTTGTGTTTGTGGTTTTTTTGTTTTTGATGTTTGATGGTTTGTTTTGTGTTGTTTGTTATTGTTGGTGTTTTGATGTTGTTCTGTTTTGTCGTGTTCGTTTGTTTGTTTTTTGTAGGGTTGTTGTTTTGTTTTTGTTGTTTTGTGTTTTGGTGTTGTTGTTTGTGTCGTTTGTTTTTGTTGTGTCTTTGTTTATATTTTTTTTGTTGTGTTGGTGTTTGTGTTTTTTGTGTGTTGTTTGTTGTGGTGGTGTGTTTTTTTGGTTGGTTGTTGTGTTTTTTTTGTTTTTGTTATGTTGTTTTAGTTGTGTGTTTTGTTTGTTTATTGTTTGTTTGTTTTTTTGATGTGTGCTTTAGTGTGTTGTTTTTTGGTGTTGTGTAAGTGTCGTTGTGGTGTGTTGTGGTTGTGTGTTGTGTTTTTGTTGGTTATTTGGCTGTGTTTGTTGGGGGTTGTGTTGGGTTCGTTGTTGTTGGTTGGGTTCTGTTGTGTGTGTGTGTTTGTTTTATTGGTTGTTTGTTATTGATTAGGGCAGTAGGTGTGTTTTTTGTGGGTTGTGTTGGTGTGTTTTTTGTTGTTGGCTTTTGTTGTTTGTTTGTTTGGGTTTGTGCTTTGTAGCTGGTGTGTCTTGGTTGTTCTTTTTTGTTTTTGTGCTCGGTTTTTTTGTATTGTTTTATGTGTTGTATTGTGTGTTGTGTGTGTATTGCTGTTTGTTTTGTTGTATATTATTTGTTGTGTTTTGTTTTGTTTGTTTTAGTCTGTTTATTTGGTTTTTTTTTTGTGTATGTTTTGTTGTTTGTTGATTCTTTTTTTTGTGTGTTGTGTGTTTCTGTTTTGATGTTTATGTTTGTTTTATTGTGTGGGTGTGTGTATGTGTGTTGTGCGGTTTTGTTCTAGTTTTTTGTTGTGTTGGTATTGTTTTGTTTGTTTTGTTTTTTGTTTGTGTTTGTTTTGGTGTTGTTTTTTGTTGAGTGTTTGGACGGTTCTTGGGGTGTTGTGGATGTTGTTTAGTGTTTGTTTTGTGTGAGTTTTTTTGTTATTTGTTTGTTTTGTTTGTTTGTTGTTTGTTTGGTTGTGTGTGTCTTTATGTTGTTGTTTTTTTGTTGTTGTGTGTGTGTTGGTTTTGTTTGGTTGTTTTGTTTTTTTTGTGTTTGTGGGGTTTTTGTGTGTTTGTTGTTGTTTTTTTTTGTTTTGTTTGGTTGTTGTTTGTGGCAGCTTTTTTACTGTGTTGTGTTCTTTTTTGGTGTTGTTTTTGGGTTTTGTGTGTTTTTTGTTGTGTTTGTGTTGTTTGGTTTTTGGTTTGTTGTTTGTTTTGCTGTTGTGTTTTTGTTTGTTTGTTGGTTTTGTGTGTGGGATGTTTGGTTTTGTTTTTTTGTATGATGTAGTGATGCTTGTAGTTGTCTTGTGTTTTGTTTGTTGTGTGATCGTTGTGTATGTGTTTGATTTGGTTGGTTTGTGTGTTTTTTTTTGTGGTGGTTGGCGTATTGTTGTTGTTTGTTTATTGTTGTTGTTTTGGTTGTTGTTTTTTTGTGTTTTTTTGTTTGTTAGTTTGTTTGGTTTTGTTGTGTTTGTTTGTTTTGTTTGGTGCGTTTTTTTTTTTTGTGTTTTTTTTTTGGTGTTTGTTTTGTCATTGTTTTGTTTGTGGTTTTTGTTTTTGTATGTTATTGTTGTTTGTCTGTTTTTTTTGTGGGGTTTGTGTTTTGTGTGTATGGTTTTTATGTGTTTTTGTTCTTGGTTGTTATTTTTATTTGTGTTGGGTGATTTGTTCTGTTTTGTCTGTTGTGTGTGTTTTATTATTGTTTTTTGTTTGTTGTTTGTTTTGTGATTTGTTTGTGTTGTTTTCTTTGTAGTTGTGTGTTCTTTGATTGTTGTTTTGTTGGGTGTTGTTGGGGCGGTGATTGTTTTTTGTTTGTTTGTTTTATTTGTGGGGGGTTCGTGTTTTTTTTTTGTTTTGTTTTGTTGTTGGTGGTTGTGTGTTTTTGTTTTCGTTTGTCGTTGTGGTTTTTGTGTGTGTTGGTGTTCGTCGTATTTTATGTTTGTTTGTTTTTGTTTGTGTTGTTTGTTTGTGTTTTGCTGTTGTTTGTGCATTTTTGTTGTGGTGTTTTTTATTGTTGTTGTTTGTTGGTTTTTTGTTGCTTTTTGCTTGTCGTGGTTTTGCTGTGTGTTTTGTGTTGTGTTGTTTGTTTTTGTTTGTTTTGGTTCTTGTGTTTCTGGGTTGTTCATGTTTGTGTTGTTTTTTTGTTGTTTCTTGTTGGGTTTTGTGGATGTTTATTTTTTGTGATTTTGATTTGTTTAGGTGTTTGTGTTGTTTGGCTTTTGGTTTTATTTTTGATTGTTGTTTGTGTTTTTTTTTGAGGTGTTTTTGCTTGTTGTTTGTTTGTGGTTTTTTGTTTGGTTTTTTTATGTTGTGTGTTTCGTTTTGGTGTTGTCGTTTTTTGGTTATGTTTTTGGTTTGGGTGTTCGTTTGTTGTTGGTTTTTTGTTTTGTTGTGTTTGTTTTTGTTTTTTTTGTTGGTTATTGTTTTTGTTTTGATTTGTGCTTGTTTTTTTTTTGGGTATGGTGGGGGTTGTTGTGGTTGTGGTGTGTGTTGTTTTTGTGTGGTGGTGGTTTGGGTTGTTTTTTATTGTTTGGTTTTTTTTTTTTGGTTTGTTGTGTGTTTTTTTGTTTGTTTGTGTGTTTTGTGTTTTTGTGTTTTTAGTTTGTGTTGTTTTGGTTTGTGTTTTTTTGTTTGTTTTTTTTGGTTTGTGTTTTTGGTTTTTGTGTTTTTGTGTGTTGTTTGTTGTGTTGTTGTTGCTTATTTGTTGTGTTGAGGTTTTTTTGCTTTTGATGTTGTTGTTTTTGTTTTGTTTGTCTGTGTTTTTTGTTGTAGGTATGATGTTGGGGTGTTTGTGTGTTATCGTTTGGTTTGGTGTGGAGTTCTTTGTGTGTGTTTGTGTGTATGTTTGTTTTGTTTTGTGATTTTGTTTTGTGGTTTTGTTATCTGGGATTTGGTTTTTTTTGTGTTGTTTGCATTTGTTTTTGGTTGTTGTGTTGTGTGCTTTTTTTGTGTTTTGTTTTTGTGGTGTGTTTGAGGGTTTATTTAGGTTTTGTGTGTTTTCGGATGGTGTGCTGTGTCTTTTGTGTTCTGTGTGATGTTTGTTTTTAGTGTGTTGAGTTTATTTGTTGTTTGTTGGTGTTGGTTTTTTGGTTTGATGTTTTGTTGTTTTGTTTTGTTTGTTGTTGTGTGTTGTTGTGGTTTTTTTGGCTTTATGTGTTTTTTTTTGTTGTTTTGGTTTGTTTTTTGTTTGTTTTTTTTTTTTTGCTGTGCGTTGATGGTGCTTGGTGTGTTTCTGATGTTTGTTGTTTGTTATTTATTGTTTGTGTGAATTTGTGTTGTGTTTGTTTGTTGTTGTTTTTTAGTTTTGGTTTATGTGTGTGTTGTGTTGTTTTTGTGGGTTAGTTTGTTATTGTTTGTGGTATTGGTTTTTTTGGTTGTGTGTTGTGGTTGATTTTTTTCGGGTTTTTATGTGGTTTGTGTTTGTGTTTTGATGATTTTTTCGTTGTGTTTGTTGTTTTTTTGTTTTTTGTCGGTGGTTTTGTCTTTTTTGGATGTTTGTTTGTTAGTTATTGTGGTATTTTTTGTTGTTTTTGTTTCTGTTTTTCGAGTGTTATGTTTTGTGATGATTTTCTTGTTTGTGTGGGTTTTTTTTGTTGTGTATTGGTGTTGTTTGTTTTGTGTTGGTGTTGTTGGTGGTTTGTTTTTGTTTGTTGGTTGTTCTAGTGTTTGGGTGTTGTGTTTTTTTTGTGTTTTTCGTGGTTGTTTTTTGTTTGGTTATTTGTGGTGGTATGTTGTTGTTTTGTGTGTTGTTTTTTAGGTTGAGTTTTTGTTATTTGTTTGTTGTTGTGTTGTTGTGGGTTAGGTGGTTTGTGTTGGTTTTGTTGTTGTTTTGGGGTTGTGTGGTTTTTTTTGTTTGTTTGTGTTTGTCTTTTTGATGTGTTTCTTTCTGTGTTGTGTTGGTGTGTTTTTGTTGAGTGTGGATGTTTGTTTTGTTTTTTGGTTTGTGGGTTGTTTTGTGTGTGTTGTGCTTTTGTTTTGTTGTTTTTTGTTGTATTTTTTTGTGTTTTTGTTTCTTTTTTGTGATTGTTGCTTTTTTGTTGTGTTTTTTTTTTTGTTGTGTGTGTGTTTTGTTTTTGTTTTTTTTGTTTGTGGTTGTTTTTGTTGTTGTTTTGTGTTGTGTTTTGTTCGTATGCTTGGTTTGTTGGATGTTGTTGGTTTTGTTTTGGTTGTTTTTGGTTGTTGTGTTTGTTTTTGTGGTTTGTTGTGTAGGCTTTTCGTTTTGTTTTGTTGTTGGTTTTGTGGTGTGTTTTGTTTGTGCTTGAGGGTTTTGTTGTTTGTTTTTTTTTGTGTGTTGTTTTGGTGTTTTTTTTCTTATTTGTTCGTATATGATTTGTGCTGTTGATGTGTTTGTCTTTGTGTGTAATGTTTTGTTGTTTGTGTTGTTGTTGTGTTGTTTTGTTTTGTTGATGTGTCTGTGTTTTTTTTTTCTCTTGTTGCTTTTTGTGTGTTGGTTTTTGTTGTTGTGTGTGTTGGTTGTTGTTTTTTTTTTTGTTGTAATTTTTGTGTGTTTTTTCGTTCTTGAGTTATGTGATGTGTTTTCGTTCTCTGTTTTTTGTTATGGTTGTTGTGGCTTGTTTGTTTTTGTTGTTTGGTTTGGCTTTGTATTTGTTGTTTGTTTGGTTTGTGTTTGTGAGGTTGTTTGTACGGTTTTGTTGTTTTGTGTTTGTTGTGGTTCTTGTGTTTTTTTTATTTGGTTTTTTGTGTTGTGTTTTTTTGGTTTGGTTTTTGTGTGTTTTTTTCTTTTTTTTTGTTTGTTTGTTTGTTCTTTTTTGTTTATGTGTGTTGTGTTTGGCTGTTTGGTTTTGTTTTGTTGTCTGTCGTGTTTTTGGTTTTTTGTTGGGTTTGTTTGTATGTGTTTTTTTGTTTTAATTTTGGTTTGTTTTGGTTAGGTGGTGTTTTTGGTTTGTTTAGTGCTTTTTGTTATGTTTATGTGTGTTTGTGTTTTTTGATGGTTTTTTTTTTGGTATAGTTTTTGTTTTTGGTGTGTGTTGTTTGTTGTTTTGTTGTGTGTTGGTTTTTGGTTTTTCATGTTTGGTTTTGTTGTTGTTGGGTTGGTTTTTTGGTTTGTTTGTCGGTTGTGTTTGTTTGTGGTTGTTGTTGTTTGTGGTTTGGTTGTTTGTGTGTGTGTTGTGGTTTATTTTCTTGGGTGGGTGGTTTGGTTGGTTTATGTTTTTTGGGTTTTACTGTTGTTGTTGGTGTGTGCGTTGTTGTTTTGATTGTGTTTTCTGTTTGTTGTGTGTGTGTTTTGTTTGTTTTCTGTTGTTGTTGATGTTTGTATGTTGCTTTTGTTGTGGTGTGTGTTTTTTTTGTGGTTTTTTGTGTTTGGTTTGTTTTGTTTTTTTGTGTTGTGCTTACTTTGTGTGTTTTTTTGCTGTTGGTGTTTGTTTTGGTTGTTTTTGTTTTGTTAATAGTTGTTTTGTTTGTTGTTTGTTTGTTGTGTGTGGTGTTTTTTGTGGTTTGTTTGTTGTTTTGTATTTGTTTTTTTTGTCTTTTGTTTTGTTTGTGTGTTTTTTGTGGTGTTGTTTCTTTTTGTTGGTTGGTTGGTTTGTTGTTGTGTGTTTTGTTTGTTTCGGGTTTTTTTGTTAGTTTTGGGTGTTTTTTTTGTTGTGTGTGTTGTGTGTGTTAGTGTTGGGTGGTGTGTTGTTTGTTGTGTTTTTTCTGTTTATTTTGGTTTGGTGTGTTGTTTTTGTGTTTGTGTCATGCATGTTGTTCTTTGGTTGTTGTTTGTTGTTGGTTTGTAAATGTAGAATTTGGGGTAGTTATGTAATGTTGTGTGGTGTTGTGTTTTGTTGTTTTTGTGTTTGTGTGTGTTTGTGTTTGTGTTGGTGTGTTTGATGTTTGGTTTTTTTTGCTTGTGTATGTTTTCGTGTTAGGGTTGGGTTGTGTGTTTTTGTTTGTTGGTTTGTGGGTGTTGTGTTTGTTGTTGGTAGTTGGTGTTTTGTGTGGTTTTTGTGGTTAGTGTGTGTGTGTGTTTTAGTTTTTTAGGGGGGGGGGGGGGTTGTTTTATTTTTTTTTTTTTTGTTGAGTTTGTGGTTTGTGCTTGGGTGGTTTTTTGTTTGTGTGTGTGTGTGTGTTTGTGTAGGTTGTGTGTTTAGTTGTTGTGTTCTTTTTTTGTTTTTTTTTTTTTGTTTGTGTTGTTTTGCTGTTTGGGGGTGTTTTATTTGTGGTTTTGATGTTGTTTTGGTTTGTTTCTTGGTATTGGGTGTTTTGTTTTTTTTGGTTTTTTTTGTGGGTTGGGGTTGGTTGTTTATTTTGTAGTTTGTGTTTGTTTTTTGTATTGTTTGTTGGGTTTTTGTTGTTTGATGGTTGTTATAGTTTCTTGTTGTATTTGGTTGGCTGTATTTCTTGTTCGGTTGGTTTGTTTTTTTGTGTGGGTTTGTTTGTGTTCGTTTGTGTTTTTTTGTTTGAATTGTTTTTGGGTTGGTTTCGTGTTTTGTTGTTGTTTGTTTGGTTTTTTGTTGTGTTTGGTGTTCTTGTGGGCTTAGGTTTTTTTTGTTTGTTGTTTTTTTGTGTTCTTTTGTTTTTGTTTTTTTGTTTTGTTTTTGTGGGTTTTGTTGTGTGGTTTTGTTTTTTGTGTTTTGTTGTGTGTTTTTTTTTTTTATGTTGGTTATGTTGTTTTTTGTTTTGTTGGTTTTGTTTTGTTTTGTTGTTTTGTTGGTTTTTAAATGGTGTTATGGTTTGTGGTTGTGGTTTAGTCTTGTGTTTTGTTTCGTATTTTCTTGTTTGTTTTTGTTGTGTTGTTTTGTGTTGTTTGTGTTTTTTTTGTTTTTTTTTTTTTGGGTTTGTGTTTTTGTTGTGTCGGTTTTGAGTTGTTTTTGTTGTTTTTTGTTTGTCTGTTGGTGTTTATTTGTTTTGTTTTTTTGGTTGTTTTCTTGTTGATTTTGGTTTTGTTGTTTGTGTTGTTTTGTGGTTGTTTTGTTTTTTGTTTGTGTTTTTTGTTGTTGTTGTTTTTTGTGTTTGTTTAGTGTTCTTGTTGTTGGCGTTTCGGTTTGTGTGTTGTTGTTGTTTTTGTGTTGTGTGTGTGTGGTGTTGTTGTGTTTTGGTTTTAGGTTGTTTGTGTGGTGTGGTTTGATTTTTGTTAGTGTTTCGTTGGTTGTGGTTTTGTGTTAATTGTTTGTTTAATTGATTGTTTGTTGTGTTGTTGTTTGTGGTGTTGTGTGTTTTTGTGTGTTCTTTTCTTTTTGTCTCGGTGTGGTTTGTTTTTGGGTTATTTTGGTTTGGTTGTGTGTTATGTGTTGTGTAGGTGTTGTTTTGTGTTTTGGTGTGTTTGTTGGTGTTGGTGTTTGTGATGTTTGTTGTGTGTTTGTGTTTGTGTGTTGGTGTTTTGTTGTGTGTGGGGCTTGCTGTGTTTTGTTTGTTGGATAGGTATTTGTTTTCTTGTTTATTGATATTTGGTTTGTTGTTTGAGGTTTGTGTTTGGTCTTTGTTTTTTTGTTTTTCGGTGTTTGTTTTTGTTTATTTTGGTGTTTTTTTGTTGTTTGTTGTGGGCTGTTCGTTGTGTTTTGGTTTTTTATGTTTTGTTGTGTTTTGTTGTTTTTGTGTTGGTTTATTTGGGTTGTGGTGTTGTTTGTGTTTGATTTTGTTGTTTTGTTTTTTGTTCTTGTTGGTGTTGGTTTTGTTTGTTATTAGTTTTGTTTGGTTCGGTGTGTGGTTTTGTTTGTTGGGTGTTTTTTTGTTTGCATGCTGTGTGTTGTTGTTGTGTTGTTTTATGGTGTATGTGTTGTGTGGGGTGTTGTTGTTTTTTGTTGTGGTGATGTGCTGTTTGTTTTTCATTGTGTGTTTGAGTTGTTGTTGGTTTGTGGTGCTGTGATGTTTTTGGTGTTGTTTTTTTGTTTGTGTGTTTTTATTTTGTGTTGTTTTTGTTGTTCGTGATTGTATGTTTAATTTGTATGTTTTTTGTTTTTTTGTTGGTTCGTATGTGGTTTGTGTTCGTGTATTTGTTTGTTTGTTTGTTTTTACTGGTTGTGTTTTGTTGGTGTTTTGTGTTATGTCGTTTATGTTTTTTGTGTTTTCTGTGTTTTTATGTTGTTTATTTGTTGTTATTGTTGTTTTTGCTGTTTTTTTTTTTTTGGGTGTTTTTGTTTTGTTTTGTTGGTTTTGTGTTTGTTGGTTTTGTGTGTTTTTTTGTATGGTTTTTTTTTCTTGTTTGTGGTCTAGTGTGTGATGTCTTTCTTTTGTTGGCTGTTTGGTTTTTGCTGTTGGTGGTTTGGTGTGTTGTTGTGTTTTGTTTTGGTTAGTGATGTTTTGTTTTGTGGTGTTTTTTGTGATGTTTTTTGTTTTTGGGATGTGTTGTTATTTGTTGTATTTACTGCTTTTTGGTGTGTTTTTTTTGTTGTTTGTTGTTTTTTTGTGTGTTTTGTTTGTTGGGTGTTTGTTGTGTTGTGTTTGGTTTTGTTTGGTTCTTTTTTTTTGTTTTGTTTTTTTTTATTGATTTTTTTTTTTTGCTGTGTGTTGCTTGTTGTTGTGTTGTTTTTTTTTGTGGTGTTTTTTGTTTTTGTTGTTTTCTTGTGGGGTGTCTCTTTTTTGCTGGTTTTGGGTGTTGTGTGTTTGGTTGGTTTTGTTGTGGGTGGTTGTTGTTTGTTGGTTGTTTTTGGTTTTGTTGGTTGGTGGTGTTTTGTTTTGGGTGTGTTGTTGTTTTTTTTACTGTGTTTTTGTTTGTTGTTTGTTGTGTTTGTTGTTTTGCTTTTTATTGTGTTTGTTTGTGGTGTGTTGTTTGGTTTGGTCGTTTTTTTTTATTTGGTTGTTTGTTTCTTGTTTTTTGGTTTGTTTTTTTGGTTTTGTGTGTTTATGTTTTTTTGTTATTGTGGGTTTTTTGTTGTTTTATGGTCTTGGGTTTGTGTTTCTGGTTGTGGTTTTGTGTTTGTTTTGTGTGTTTTTGATTTTTGCGAGGTTGTTGGTTCTTGTTTGTGTTGGTTAGTTTTGTGTTTGGTGGTGTTTTTGGTGTTTTTTGGTTTTGTTGTGTGTTTGGTTTGTGTTTTTTTTGGTGTGTTAGTTTTTGTGGTTTTTGTTGTGTTGTTGTGTGGTGTGTGTTGTCGTGTGTGGTTTTGTTGGGGTTTTGTTGTGGTTTTGGTTGTTTTGTTATGTTTGTGTGGTGTTGTTTGTTGTTGTGTGTGTGTTGTTTTGTGTGTTGGTGTTCGTTCTTTTTTTGTTTTGTTGTTGTTGTGGTTTTGGGGTTAGGTGTCTGTTATTTGGTGTTGATATTGTGGTGTGGTTTTTTTTTTTTTTTTTAGTTTGGTGGTTTTGGTGGTGTGTTGGTTTTTGGTTTGTTTTGCTTGTTGTGTGGTTTTTTGTTTGTTATTTGTGTGGTTGTTTTTGTTGGTTTGTTGTTTGTTTTTGTCTTTTGTGTTATGCGTGTTTGTTGTTGTGTGTTGTGTTTTAGTTTCGGTTTTGAATGTGCTTGTTTTTTTGTTGTGTGTATTGTTTGTTTGGTTGGTTGTTTTTTTTGTTTTTTTTTTTTTGTGTTTTGTGTTTGTTTGTTGGGTTTTTGGTTGTGTGTTCGTGTGATTTGTTTGATGCGTGTTTTGTGATCTATGTTTTGTTTTGTTTGTTTGTAATGTTCGTTGTTGTGTTGTTTGTGTTGTGTTCTGTTGTATGGTGTTGTTGTGGGGTTGATGTGTGTTTGTTTTTTTGGGTTTGGTGGTTGTGAGTGGTGTTTGTTTGGTGTTGTTGTTTTTGGTGTGTTTTGTGTGTTTATTTTTGTTGGTGGGGTGTGGTTGTTTTTGTTTTGTTTATTGATTTTTTTTGTTTTTTTGTGTTTGTGTTTTGGGTGGTTTTGTTGTTGTTGTGTTTGGTTGTTTTTGTTGTTGTTGATTGTTTGGTTGTGGTTGTTGTTGGTTTTTGTGTGTTTGTCGTGTTTTTTTTTTTGTTTGTTGTGTGATGTGGTGTTTGTTTGATTGTTTGTGTGTTGTGTTGCTTGTGGGTGTTTATAGTTGTAGGTTTTTTTGTGTGTTTTTTTGTTTTTTTTTTTGTTTTCTGTGTTTTTTTGTTGTTGTGTTAGTTGTTTTTTGTTTGTGTGTTGTGTTCTTTTTTTTGGTTGTTGTTGGTTTGTGTGTTTGTTTTATGTTCTTTTTTGTTTTTGTGTTTTATTTTTTTGTTTGTGTTGTTGGGTTTGTTGGATGTATTTGTCTGTTGTGTTGTGTTGTGTGGCTGTTGGTTTATTGTTTTTGGTGTGTTTTTTGTTGTGTTTTGTTGTGTTGTGTTGTTTTTTTCTGTTTTGTTTTGGGGTTGTGTTTGTTGTGTGTTTTTGTTGTTTGTTTTTGTGTTTGTTGTTTTGTTTTGTGTTTTGTTTGTTGGTGTGGGTTGTATTGTTTTGTTCGTATTTTGGCTGTTGGCTTTGGGGTTTTGGTTTTGTTTGTTTGGTGTTTGGTGTTGTGTTTGTGTTGTTTTTTTTGGGTTTTTGTGTTTTTTGTGTTTGGTTGGTTTTGGGTTGTTTCTTTGTGGTGCTTGTTTTGTGTTGTTGTTATTGGTGTGTTTTTGTTGTAGTGTGGTTTTGTTGTTTTATTGTGGGTTTTATTGTGGTTGAGGTTTGTGTTTGTTTTTTGTGTGTTTGTTATTTTTTTTGGTTTGATTTGGGTGTGTTTGTTGTTTTTTTGGCGGTATTTGAGTTTTGTTGGTGGTTGTGTTGGTTTGTTTGTGTGGTTGTGTGTTTGTTTAGTGGTTGTGTGTATTGTTTGTTGTGTTGTTGTTTTCTGTTTTGTTTGTTTGTGTCTCTTGTTTTTGGTGGGTGTTTTTTTTGTTGTGTTTGTGTTGGTTTGGGTTTTGTTGTTTGTTTGTTTTGTTTGTTTTTTTGTTTGGTTTTATTTGTTTTGTTTGTTATGTGGTGTTTTGTGGTGTTTTTTTTTTGTTGTTTTGTTTGTGTTTTTTGTTTTTGTTTTTGTGTGTTATTGTTCTGCTTGCTGTTGTGGTTTGTTTCTTTTGGGTCTTGTGTGTTTTGTTTTGCTTTTGTGTTGTTTTGTTTGTTTGTTGTCGGTGGTGTTGGTTTTTATTTTTGTGTTGTCGGTTGTTTTTGTGGTTGGTTTTTGTTTTTTGCGGGGTTGTGGTGTTTTGTTGTTTGTTTTTTGTTTTTTTGTTGTGTTAGTTGGTCTTGTTTGTGTTTTGTTGACTTGTGTACTTGTGTGTGTTTGTTTGTGTCTTTTTTGTTGTGTATTTTGTTTGTTTTGTTGTGTGTGTTTCTGTTGCTGGGGGGTGTTTTGGTGTTTTTTTTGTCGGTTTGTTTTGCTGTTGTGTTGCTTTTTTGGGGTTTGTTGATGGTCGTATGCTGTGTTGTGTTGCTGGTGTTGTTTTGGTGATTTTGTTGTTTTGTCTGTGTTTTGGTGTTGATTTTGTTTGTGGATGGTGTTGTGTGTTGCTTGGGTTTTTGTGTGTTTGTGTTTTTGTGTCTTTGGTTTGTGTGTATTTTGGTTTTTGTTTTGTCTTGTTGTGTGCGTTTGTTGTGTGGTTTTGTTGTGTTTGTCGTTGATGATTGGTGGTTTTCGGTTTTTTGTGTATGTTGTTTGTTTTTGGTTTTTTATTATTTGTTTTTGTTGGTTGTTTTGTGATCTGTGTTTGTTTTGTTTGTGTTGTGTTTGTTTGTTTTGTTTTTGTTTCACTTCTGTTTCTGACTGTTTTTGTTGTGTTTTTCTTTTGGTCATTGTTTTGGTTGTGTATGTTGGGTGTGTTTGTGTGTTTGTGTTTTTTTTTTGTTTTTGTCTGTTTTGCATATGGTTGTGTTATTGTTTGTTTGTTTGTGGTTTTTTTTTTGGAGATTTTGTTTTGTGTTGTGTAGGCTTTTGTTGTTTTTGTGGTTTTGTTGTGTGTGTTGTTTTGTGGTGTGTGTGGTGTTTGTCGTTGTTTTTTTTTTTGTTTTTTGGTTTATTTGCTGTTTTGTCGGTTTTTTTTTGTTTGGTGGGATTGTATTTGTTTTTTGTGTGTTCTGTTTTATTATGGATGTGATTTTTTTGTGTTTTTGCTGGTTTTGTTTGTTTTTGTGTTTTGTTTTTGTGGGGTGTATTGTTTTTTTGTTGGTTGTATATGTGTTTCCCTTCATTTTTCTATTTGATAGTGTTTGGTGTTTCTGTTGGGTGTTGTGTTTTTTTTTTGGGGGGGTGCTATTGCTTTTGGGTTTGTTGTGTTGTTGGTTGCTGGGCTTTGTTTTATTTCTGTATTGTTTTTGTTGATTGTTATGTATTGTGTGTGTTTTGTCCGTTGTGTTTTTTGCGTTGTTGTGTGTGTGCCTTTGTGTTCTTGTCCTCTTTTGTGTTTGGTTTTTTTTTTTTGTGGGTTGTTTGTGTGGTTGTGGTTTTTATGGTTGTTGATGTGGTTGTTGTATTGTGTTGAGGTTGTGTTTATTTTCTTTAGGTTTTTTTGTTTGTGTTTGTTGTGTTTCTGTTACTGTTTTTTTGCTTTGTGTTTTGTTTGTTGTTTGTTGTGTTGTCTGTGGTGTGGTTGTTTGGCGTGTTTATTATCGTGTGTGTGTGTTGTGGGTGTTGTGTTTTTTTTGCTTTATGCTAATTGGTTGTGTTCGTTGGTTGGGTATTTTGTGTGATGTTTGTTTTTTAGTGTAAAGTTTTTTGTGTGTTTATGTATGGTGGTTTGGTGTTTTTGTTTTTTGTTTGTTTTGATTTGTGTTGTTGTGTGATTTTGTTGTTTATTGTTCCATTGTTTTGGTCTTGCTTTGTTTTCTTTTTGTTTTGTTGTTTATTGTTGTTTTTGGTCGTGTGGATTGTTGTTGTGTTTGGGTTGTTTGCGTGTTTTGGGTGTTCTTGTTTGTGGTGTGTAGTTGTGTTTTTTTTTTGGGTTTTTTTTGGTAGAATTGTGTTGTATGTCCTTTTTGTTTGTGTTTGTGTTTGGGTGTTTATTTTGTTTTGTATGTTGATGGCTTGTTTTGTTTGTTTTTGGGTTTGTTTGTGTAGTGTTTGGTTGTATTCGTTGTGTTTTTAGGTTTGGTTTTTGGTTTTTATGTGTTTTTTGGTGTGTTATATGCTGTGTTGTAGTTTGTTTGTCTTTTTTTGTTTTGGTTTTGTTTGTTTTTGTGTTGTGTTGTTTTTTTTGTGTGTTTTTTGTTTGTTGTTTTTTATGTTGTGTGTGTTTGGGTTCTTTGCTTGTTTTGTGTGTTGTAGCTATGGTTTTTTTATAAGATGTGTTTTTGGTGTTTTGTTTTTGTCTTTGTTGGGTTGTTTGTTTGTTGTTCTGTTTTTGTTGTTGTTCTTGTGGTTGTTTGTTTTTTTGCTGTTTGTTATGTTTGGTGTTGATGGTGTTTATTATTTGTTTATTTTTGTTGTGTCTTTTATGTTTTTGTTGATATGTGGTTTTTGTGTCTTTTGTTTTGTTGTTTTGTTTTTGTGTGTTTGGTTTGTTGTTTTATTTTTTTGGTAGTTGTCTTTTGTTTGTGTGTTTGTTTTATTCTTATTGTTTGGTTTTGGTTGTTGGGTTGTGTTTCTGTTTGCGTCTGTAGTATGTTGTGTGTGTGGGTTTCGTGCTTTTGTTTTTTGGTTGTTTTTGTTTGTTGTGTGATGTGTGTTGGTGTGTTTGTATTTATTTGTTAGGTTTCTTGTTTGTTGTCTTTCGCTTGTGGAGTTTGTTTGTTTTGTGGTGTGGTTGTGTTTTTGTGTTTTTTATGTTGTTGTTTTCGTTTTGTTATATGTTTGTTTGGTGTGTTGTTATATTGTGTTTTGTTTTTTGTTTGTCTGTGACAAATACCCACTATCATAACCCTATTTGTTTTTTGTGTGTTCGTTTGTTTTTGCTTGTGGGTGTGTTTTTTTGATTTTTTGCTGGTTTTTGTATTTTGTTTTTTTTGTCTTCCGTGGTTTGTTTGTTTGATGTTGTTTGTTTTGTAGTTTCTGTGTGTGAGTTTTTTGTGTTTGTTGTTTTTTTGTTTTTTGTTTTGTTTGTGTGTTTTTTTTTGGCTGTTTTTGTTCGTGTTGTGTAGGTGTGTTTTTGTTTGTTCTTTGTGTTTGTTTTTTTATGGTGTTTTTGTGATTTTTGAGTTTGGTGTGGTTTTGGTTGTTGGGTTTGTATTGGTATGTGTGGCTAGTGTGTGTTGCTGATTGTGTTGTGGTGTTTTAGTCTGTATTTTTTTTTTTTGGAGGTCTTATGGTTTGTTTTTTTATTTTTTGTATGTTGAGTTTGGTGTTTGTTCATTTTGTTGTTTGTGTTTTTCGATTGTTTTGTGTATGTTCATGTGGGTGTGTTTTTTGGTGGTCTTGGTTGTTGTTTCGGTTTTGTTGTGTTTATGGTGTGTGAATGAAGTTTTTGTTGTTTTTTGTTGTTATTTGTGATGTTTTTGTTTTTTTTTGTTGTTGGTTGTTGTTGTTTGCTTTTTGTTTTTGTTTTTGTTCTTTGAATTTGTTTTGTTTGTGTATTGTTGGCGATCAGTCGTGGTTTGTTTTCTTTGTTGTTTCGTGGGGTTTGTATGGTTTCTGTTGTGTTTTTTTTTTGTGTTTGTGTTTGGTTTGTGTGGTCTTTTTGTATGTTTTTTGTGTTGTGGGTTGTCGTCTTCTCAGTCGTGTGTTCGTTTGCTGGGTTTTTGATGTCTCTTTTTTTTTGTTTTTGTTAGTGTTGGTTGGTGTGTTGGTGTTATTTGTTTATTTGGTTTTTTGTCGTATAGCAATTGTTTTAGGTTTTTGTGGTGTTGTTTGGTTGTATTTGTGGTTTGTGTTTTGTGTTTTTTTTTGTGGATTGTTTTGTTATGAGTTTGTTCTCCAGTTGTGTATTATTTATTGTTACCTCTCTGTTTGTTGTTTTTAGTGTCTGTTTTTATGGATTTTGGTTTGTTTTTATTTTCGTTTTTTTGTTTTTTTTTTTTAGTGTGTTTTGTTTGGTTGGTTTTTGTGTATGTTTATGTTGTTTTGTTGGTTGTTGGTTGGTTGTGTTGGTTCTTCCCCACACTACCCTCGTCTGTTTTTGGGTTTAGTTTTTGTGGTTTTGTTGTTCGTTGTGTTTTTGTTTTTTTTTTGGGTTTCTTTTTTGGTATTGTCATTTTTTTCTTAGCCTTGGGTTGGTTGTTTTTTGTTGTTTGTTTTGTGTGTTTTGTATTTGCTGTTTGGTTTTTCGGTCTGTTTTTTTGTGTGTTTTTGTTTATTGTGGGAGTGTTGGTTGTGTTGTTTGTGTGCTTAGTTGTTTGTTTTTTGTTGTGGTGCTTGTTGTTTTATTGTTTTTTGGTTTTTGGGTCTCTTGGTTTTTTGTTGTGTTCGGATTTGCTGGTGGTTAGGGTTTTGTTTTTTTGGATTTGTGTATTTTGTTTGATTTTTTGTTTTTTTGTGTGTGTTGTTTTGTTCTTTGTGTTTGTTTTTTTGTTGTTGTTGTTGGTTTGATTATAAGTTACTTGGTTGTTGTTGGTTTTGTTGTTTTGTTATTGGTTTGTTTGGTTTGGTGTATGTTGATGTTTTTTTTAGGTGGGGTTGGGTTGTTTTTGTTTTGTCTTGGATAGGTCTGTCATATTGTTGTTTGATTTGTTGTCTTTTAATTGTGCTTTTGTTTGTTTATTTTTTAGTTGTTTTTTTGTGTTTTGTGTGTGTTTGGGATGCTTTTGGGGTGCGTATTAGATTGGGTTGTGTTGGGTGGTGGTTTTTAGTTTTTAGGTTTTTTTTTTTGTGGGTGAATTTTTTTTTGTGTATTACTTGTAAGTTTTTTTTGTTTGGTTGTTGGTGGTTGGTGGTTGTTTAGTTATTGAGTTGTTTAGTTGATGTTTTTTGTTTGTTTGTGTTTAGTAGTTGTTGTGTTTGTTTGGTGTGATATGTTTTATTGTGATTGTGTTTGGTTTGGGTGTGTTTGTTTTTGTGTTGTTGTGGTGTATTTGTATTGTATGTGTTTTGTGTGTTGTTGTTGTTTTGTTGTGTTATTTGCTGTTTTTTTGGTGTTTTGTCTTGTTTTGTTTTATGTGTTGTTGTTTGGTTGTTGTTTTTTTTTTTCTTTTCTTTTTTCGTCTTTTGTGGTGATGTGTTTTTTGTTTGATGGGGCGGGTGTCGTTATGATATCTTGGTGGTGGTTTTTTTGGGTCTGTCTCTTTGGTGTTGTTGTTTTGGTGATTGTGGATTCTTTTGGTGTGGTTGTTCTTCTTAAGTTTTTTTTTGTTTTTTTTTTTGTTTGTGTTTTTGGAGTGTTTGTGTGTTGTGTTGTTTGTTTTTGTGGTTTGTGTTGTTGGTTTGTGTTTTGGTTGGTGTTTTGGTATTTTTGGTTTTTGTTTATTGGTTTTTTTGTGTGGTGGTTTTTGTTTGTGTTTGTTTTGTGTGTATATTTTGTGGTATGTTTTTGGTGTCGTTGGTTGTTTTGTTATTTTGTTTTGTTGGGTTTCTTTTGGTTTTGTTTTTTGGGTGTTGTTTTTAGTTTTGGTTGTTTTGAGTTTGTTTGTGTTGTAGTGTTGGGTATTCTATGTTATTGTTTGTTTGTGTGTATTTATTGTTTTTTTGTTGGTTTTGGGTTTTTGTTTGGACTTGTATATTTGTTTTTTGTTTTTTTTTTGGGGTTTTTTTCTTATTTGTGTGTGTTGTTTTTGTTTGTTGTAGTTCTTTGTTGGTGTGTGTGTGTGATGGTTTGTGGCGTTCTTGTGTCTGTTTTTGTTTTTGTTTGGTTTGTATTTGGGCTATTTGGGCTTATATTGTTTTCTTGTTTGTTGTAGTTTGGTGTTTTTGTGTTTTTTGTGGTGTTGTTTGTTTTTTGTTTGTGGTTAGTGTTTGATGTAATTTTGTTTACACTTCGGTTTGCTTTGTTACTTGTGATGTTTGTTGTTGTGTATCTGTTTGTGTTGTTTTTCGTTTTTTGTGTGTGTTCGGATTTTGTGGTATGGGGTGGGTGGTATGTTGTTTGTGTTTATTTTCGGTCTTTTATGTTGGGTTATGGGGTTGTCTGTTTTTTGTTTTTGTTGTAATTAGCCTTTTTGTTGGTTGTGTATGTGGTGTGTGTTTTTTTTCGTTTTGTGTTTTGGTTTGTTTCGGTTTTGTATGTTGGTTGTTTGGTTTGTGTTTAGTATTTGTGTATGGTGTTTGTATCGTGTTATTGTCGTTGTTTTTTTTGTGTGTTTGTTTATTTGTGTTTTGGTGGTTTATTTTGCTGGTTTTGTTATTTTTTTTTTGTTGTGTGTGTGCTTTTCTTTTTTTGTTCTTTATTGTTTTATTGTGTGTTTTTGTGTGTTGTTTGATTATGTTGGTTATTGTATTTTTTTTTTGTTGTTTTTGTTTTTGGGTATTTTGTTTTGTGTCGGGTTCTGTTGTTTTTTGTGTTTCGCATCGTTTTTGTTGTGTATGTGTTTTTGTGTTGTTGTTGGTTATTGAATTTTTCTTCAATTTCGGTTCTTGTGTTTGTGCTTTGTTGTTTTTAGGGGAGTTTGTTTGTTGTTTTGTTGTTTGGTTGTTTGTTGGGTCTTTTTTTCGTGTTTGTTGTTGTTTGTTTTTTTTGTTTGTTTGTTGCTTTTTTTTGGATATTGGTTTGTTGGTGTTTTGTTTTTGGTTTTTTTTTTTGGTTTTGTTGTGTTGTGTTGTTTTGTTGTGTGTTTATTTGGTGTTGGTTTATTTTTTGTGATTTGGTTGGTTTTTTTGTGTATTTTTTTGCATGGGATTTCATTTGTCTTTTGTGGTGTTTGGTTTGTTTTTTTTTTTTTGGGTTGTGTTCTTTTGTCATGTGTTTTTGTCGTCGGTTATGTTTGGTTGTGTTTGTTTGTTTAGGTTTTGTGTTGTGGTGTTTTTTTGTCGGTTTGTTGTTTTTGTTGTGTCTGGTTTTTGTGTTTGTGTGGTTTGTGTTTTGGTTTGTTTGTATGGTTGTGTGTTTTGTTGTTATATGTTTTCAGGATCTTGTTTTTGTGGTATGTTGTTTGGTGTGGTTTTCTGGTTTTTTTTGTTTTTTGTTGTCTTTGTTTAGTGTTTGGTGTTTTTTTTTTCTTTGCTGGTGGTTGCTTTTTTGTGTTTTGTTTTTGTTTTCTTTTTGTTTTGTTTTGTTGTGTGTTGTCTTAGGTTCGGTGTTTTTCGTTGTTTTGTGTTGTTGTTTTTGTTTTTGTTTTTTGTGGTTTGTGTTTTTTTGATTGCTAATTGTTGTTTGTATTGTTTTGTTTTGGGTTAGTTTTTTTGTTTGGTCTTTTGTTGTGTTTGTTCCTTGTTGTGTTGGTTGTTGTTGGTTTGGTTTAGAATTGTTGGTTTGGTTTTGGTTTTGTTTGTGTTGATGTGTGTGTGTTTATTGTTTGGTTTTGTTTTTTTGTGCTGTTTGTTGTTAGTTGTTTGGTTTTTTGTTGTGTCGGATGAGTTGTGTCTGTTTTTTTATGGGTTTGGTTGGTTGTTTTTGTTTTTGTGTGTTGTGTGTGTTTGATGTTTTTGTGTTTTTTTTTTTTGTTTTTTGGTTCTTGTTGTTTGTGTTTTATTTGTGTTTCTGTGTTTGTTGTGGTCTGTACTTTGGTTTTTGCGGATTGTGTTGTGGTGTGGTTGTGGTTTTGTTTGGTCGTTGTCTGTTGTTGGTTTGTAGTTAGTAGTTTGTGTTGTTTGTTTGGTTTTGTTCAATTGTTGTATTGTTGTTTTTTGTTTGTGGTTGTGGTGATCTGTTTTGAGGGGTTTTGTGGTTTGGGTTTGTTATTGTTAATTGTTTTTTTTTTTTTGGTGTTTTTGTGTTCGTGGGTTGTTCTTTTTTATTTTTTTTTGTTTTGTTGGGTTTTTTTGTGTCTATGTTTGGTGTTGGTGTCGTTTGTTTTTGTTTGTTTTTTTGTCTCTTTGTTAGTTTGTGTGATGTATGTTTTTTGTGTCTTTTGTATTGTTTAGTTTGTTGGGGTTGTTTTGGGTTTGGTGTTGTGGGTGTGTTTTGTTGGTTGTGTGTTGGTGGTGTGTTGGTTGTTGGCTTGGTCTTGTTGTGTATGTTGTTAGTTGTTTTGTTTTATTGTTTGTGTCTGTTTGTATTTATTTTGTGTGGTCTTAGTTATGTTATTTTGGTCTTTTGCGTTTGTTTGTGTCTGCTCTTGTTGTTTGTGTTGTGTTCTCGTTTGTTGTGTGATTTTTGTTGTTCTTTTGGTGTTTTTATTTTAGAATGACTGTTTTTTTGGTGCGGTGGTTTTGTTGTTTGTTGGTTGTTTGTTATTGATTCATTGTTCAGAAGATGGGATAACTTTTTTTATGCTGGTTTCTTAGTGTGTTGTTGTTCGCTTGTTATATTGTTATGTTGTGTTTGTGTGTTGTGTTATTGTTAGTTGTTGGTTTATTGCTGTTTTTTTAGTGTGGGTTTTATGTTGGTTTTTGTGTTGTTACTATTTAAATTGTTGTTTGTTTGTTGTTGTGTTTTGTATGCTTATGTTTGTTTATATGTTGTTTGGTCTTTGTTGTTTTGGTTAGGTGTTGTTATTTATAGTTGCTCGTTTGTTTGTTTTTTGTAATTTTTTCGATGTTATTGGTGTTTGGTGTTTGGTGTGTTATTGGTGTTTTGTTTTGTGTGTTATGTGATTTTTTTTATGTTTATCTGTTTGTTTTTATTCTTCTGTGTTCTATGGGTTGTTGTTTTTGTGGTTTTTTGTTGGGTTTCTGTTGTGTTTTGAGAGTTTTGATGTCTATAGTGTTTGGTGGTGTTTATGATTGTGTTTGGTTGTTGTTCCTTTGCTTCTTGGTGTCTGGTGTGGTGTTTTTTGTTGTGTGGTTGTTTGTGTTTTTGTTTTGTGTGTTTTTGTGTGTTTTTGATGTTTGTTTTTGTTGTTGTTTTGTTTGATTTTTTGTTTGTTTTTGGTGTATTGCTTGTTGTTTTGTTCTTGTGTTTTATGTGGTTTTGTTTTTTGTCTTTGTTTTGTATTGTGTTTTTTTTTGTTTGTGGTTCTGTGTTGTTTGTTGTTTTTATTGTTGTGTAGTGTTGCTTTTTGTGTTCTGTCTTTGGTTTTTATGGTTTTTTGTGTTGTGGTTGTTTGTGTTGTGTCGTGTTTCTTTTTGTTTTGTTGTCCCTTGTTTTACGGGTCGTGTTTGTTTGGTTACTGTGAAGTGTTTGTTTTTTTCTTTTGTTTTTGTTGTGTTTATGTGGGTGTATGTGTTTGCTTTTTGTTTTTGGTTTTTTGTGTTTTTGTGTTTTTTGTTTCGTTTTTCGTGGTGTTTGTTTCTGCGATCTTTTTTTTGATTTTGTTGTTGGTTTTGTAGGTGGGGGTCGGAGTTTGTTGTGTTGGGTGTTGTTTGGTTTGTGTGTTGTGTTTTGTGTTTTGCTCTTGTTATGTGGTGTTCGTTGTTTGGTGTTGCTTGGTGTTTTTGTGTATTGTGTGTATTTTGTGTGTTGTTTTTGTTTGTTTGTTGTTTGGTTTTTGTGTGTACTTTGTGTAGATTGTTGTGCTGTTATGGTGTTTAGTTTTGTTTTTGTTCGTTTGTTTTGCGTGTTTGTTTATATGTTAGTCGTTTGTTATATTTTTTCTGCTATGGTGTTTGTCCTGTCTGTTGTGTTGTCTTTCTTGGTTTTGTTGTTGATTGTTGGAATTGTTTTTGTTGTTTTGTTTATGTTGTGCTGCTTTGGCTTGGTTTTTTTTTTTGTTCGTTGTTTTGTTGTAGTTTGTTATTGTTTGTGTTTTTGTGGGTTGTGTGTTTGGGTTTTGGTGTGTTTGTGGTTTTTGTTGTGTTTTGGGTTTTTTTTGCTCGTGTTTTTTTGTTTTGTTTTTTTTTTTTTGTGTTTGTGTTGTTGTTGTTGTTGTTGTTCATTGTTTTTTTGGGGTCGTTTTTTTGTGTTTGTTGTTGGTTTGTTTTTTGTTTTGTTAGTGTTTTTTTAGTGTTTCTGCGTGGATTGTTTTTTTTTGGTTTTTGGTTTGTTGATTGTTGTTTGTTATGTCTTTGTTGTATGTGTTTTGCTGGTGTTCGGTTTGTGTTGTTTTTTTTCGTGTGTTTTTTTGTCTTGTGTTTTTTGTTTTTGTGGTTTGTGTGTTTGTTGTATGTTTGGTTTTTGTCTAGTAGTTTTTTGTTTGTCTCTTGTATCCGTTTTCTTTTTGTGGTGTGGTGATGTTTTGTGTTGGTGTTTTTTTGTTGTGAGTCTATTTGTTGTTGTTCTTTTCTGGCGTTGAGTTGTTTTTAATTTTTTTGGTTGTCTGTTCTTTTGTGTTGTCGGTTTATTTTTGTTCTTTGTTTTTTTTTAGCGGGAGTCGTTGTTATTTCTGTTTGTTAGTGTTGTTGTTTTTGTGCTCTTTTTTATTTTGTTTTTTTTTGCTTTTTTTTGGGTTCTGTTGCTTTGTTTGTTTGTTGGTGTTGTGGATGATTGTTTTGTATTGTGTTGTTTTGTATGTTTTGTGATTCGTTTTTTTTGTTTTGGGTTTTTGTTGTTGTTGTTGTTTGTGTTTAGTTTTGTTGTTGCTTTTTTATGTTGTGTGTATGGCTCTGACTTGTTGTGTCTTGTTGTGCGTGTTGTTTGTTTGTGGATTCGGGTGTCTGGTGTTGTTGTATTTTTCTTGATGTAGTTTTTTTGTTGGTGTTTGCTTATGAAGTGGTGTTTCTTCTTGTTATTTTATGGGGGTGATTTTGCTGTTGTATGGAGTTATTTGTCTGTGTGTATTGTGGTTTTGTTTTTTGTTGTGTTTGTGTTTTTTGTGTAGGTGTGTTTGTCGTGTTTGTAATTTGTATGTTGGTGTGTTTGTTTCTTTTTGGGTTTGTTTGTCTACCTTTGTGGTGTTTGTTTTTGTGTTTATGTTTTGTTGTTGTAGAGAGTTTTGGTATTCGTTTTTTTTTGTCTTTTATTTTTTTTTGTTTGTTTGGTGTTTTATGTATGTGTTGTTGTCTTATCTGTGTGTTGTTTGGTGTCTCGTTTGTGTTTTGTTTGTGTGGTTTTTTTTTTCTTTGTGGGTGTTTTGTAGGTTGTTGTTTAGTTTTTGAGCATATTTGTTATTTTGTTTTGGGTGTTTTATGTCTGTTACCTTTTGTTTTTTTGTGGAATGTTTTTTTTGTGATTTGTTTGTTGTGATTTTTTGTTTGATTTTTTTTGGTTTTTTGTTGTTTGTGTTTGTTTGTTTTTGTGTAGTTGTGTTTTGTTTCTGTGTTTTTGTGGTTTTGTGTATTTTCTCGTGTATTTTTCGTTTGTTGTGTTTGGTTTTGTTTGTCTGTTTTGCTTGTTTTTTTGTGTTTTTTGTGTTTTTGGATTTTGTATATTGTTGTTGTGATGAGTGTTTTTTTGTTTGGTGTTGGTTTGGGTGGTGGTTTTGGTGGGGTTTTGTTTTGTATTTGTTTTGTTTGTTTGGTGTTTTTTGTGTTGTTTGGGTTTTTTTGTAGTGTTTTGAGTTGTTCTTCTTTGTTTGGTTGGTTGTTGTGTGTTGGTCTTCGTGTTTTTTAGTTATTTAGTTTTGTTCTTTTTAATGTTGGCTTTGTTCTTTTTATTTTTGGTTTTGTTTTTTGTGTTTGTTTTTTTTTTTCTGTTAGTATGTTTTGTTTGGTTCTTTCTGCTGTATTTGTGTTTTTTTTTTTATTGTTAGTGGTCTTGTTGTAGGTTTGTTTGTGGTTTTTGTTGTTTTTGTTGTGGTTTGGTTGATTTGTTTTTGTTTTGTGTTTTGTTTTGGTGGGTTGTTGCGTTTGTTGTGTTGTGTGTTGTTGTTTTTGCGGTTGTTTGAAATATTATTATTTTATATATTGTTTATAAATAGATTTAATAACTTATTTATTTACTATCTATTTTTAATATTATTTTATATTTTTTTCAAAAATTATAATTTTTTTATATATTTTAATTTAAAAATTAATTAAAAAATAAAATATAAAATATATTAACAAAACAATAAAATAAAAATATAATATATAAAATAATAATAATAAAAAAAATATAAAATAAATATAAATTAATAAAAAAAAAAAATAAATAAATATATTTAAAAAATATAAAATATTAAATTATAATTAATATACCCAATATATATAAAAAATATATAAATTAATTTATAAACAATAAAAAAAAAAAAAATTATTAAAATATATAAAAATTAAATACAATTATAAAAAAATAAAATATAATTAATAAAATATATAAAAATAAGAATAACTAAAACAATAAAATTAAAAAAAATATTAAAGATAATATTAAAAATAACATAAAATAATATATAAATAATTAAATAACTCTATATAAAACTAAAATAATAAATAATATAAATAAAAATATTAGAATATATAATAATTAATATAAATAATAATAAAAAATTCTATAATAAAATAATAAATAAATATAATAATAAAAAATTAGATAATATAAAATATAAATAAAAATAATTAATAAAATAATAAAAAAAAAATATGATAATTAAAATATATAATAATATATATTAATAATATATATATATAATAATAAAATAATTACTTTATTAAATATATAAAAATAATAAAATTAAAAATAATAATTATATAATAATAAATTAAAAAATAATTATAATTATAAAAATAAATTAATATAAAATAATATTTAATAATTATTAAAATTTATTAAAATTCAAAAATAATAAATAAATATATAAAATATAATTACAATTATAAAAACATAAAATATAATTATAAATATAAATAAAAAAAAATAATAATATAATATAAACATTAATATAAAATATATTAATATATAAAATTATATAAAATAAAAAATATATAAATAAAAATAATAATTATATCAAAATGAATAACATAATTATAATTATAAATAAAATAAAATAATATAATAATAATAATAAAATAACATATTATATAATAATATAATTATAAGAAATATCTAAAATATATATTATTAAAATATAATTATAATAAAATAAATTCCCATCATAAATGTGTTCAACATTTAGTACTAAAGGTGGCCAAAAGGGCGGGTAAGGTCACGGGTTTGGATAAAAAAAGTCATGAGTCAACTTCAAAAGAATGGTGCGATCGTGTCACTGGTCAACCAGGTTGGGCCCGGTTGCCAGGGGCAGCTGGCAAGAACACACTTGAGTAAATGACCAGGGGAATTCGGTGACGACCCATCCCAACTATTCAACTACCTGTTATGACCCGTTTGGTTATTTCAAGCAATTTTAAAATTGTTCTAATTGTGTAATCGTCAATTACTGACATTGGTTGCCAACCCATAAAATGAAAAAAATTAAAACAATCAGATGACCTGTTGGACACGTCTACTGTTTTGCCTAACTTAATTCAACCCGTGAGGTTGAGGAAGATAATCGACCCTAAAGGACTCAGTTCTGCTGAGGTTGGTCAGGACTGCCAGGTCTAACAATTGCTTTGCTAACATCCTAATCATGATAAGAACTCTTTTCATTCAAATTTTGGGAAGGTTTTTTACTATTATAATAAAATCATGCAGTATTTCTGGTGATTGCTAATTTGCTGATCTCCATTTATCGTCAAAGTCATGATATCAGACATATTAGAAACCATCAATTAAATTCTTAAACGAATCCTGTTGTTTGTTGCATATGAAATTATGAAGTTTTCAACATTTGATGAGGCTTTTATTAATACTTAAAGAGCTCTTCTCATTCACATTTCGGGAAGGTTTTTTAGTATATTAATAAAATCATGCAGTATTAAACTACTAATTGCTATTTTTCTGATCTCCATTTATCACCAAAGTCATGATATATGACATATAATAGAAATCGTCTATTGGATTCTCAAAAGAATCCTGTTGTTTGTTGCATATGAAATTTTCAACATGTTATGAGGCTTTTTCTACTATAAAACTTAATCCTTTGGTGCATCTTTTGACCTGAACTATATTATATACATGTTCTGCTTGCAGACACTTGACATGCTGGAGAAAAAAGAAAAGGTACTTTTGAAGAAGGCTGATGCGGAGGTGGAAAGAGCTAGAGAATTCACCAAAGCTAAGAACAAAAAGGGTACATTGTAAAAGTTCATCTTGAATTTATGTACTGTGCCCTTGGATTACTACTCAAAGAATTGGTCAATGGTAAAAAACTAGAGGTGTTTTTGATAAAACGGGTCTGATTTAAATAGTTCGTCTAAAAGGAGGATGGGTCAAGTGGGGACTTATGATTTGCTACATTTAGATTACTATTATGGACTTGAAGTATGGTTTTTGAAAAATTAGTAAAATATAAAAAGTGTTTGTACGTCCTAGTCAACTCAACCAAACCTGCCCGTTTTGACATGTTATGAAATCTGTCCATCTTGCTACCTCTAGTTTAAACACTTAATTTTGGGTTCTTAAATATTATCTGTTTGGTCTTGAGGTTTTTTTTATTATCCTTGTTTGTCATGTGGATGACATTCAGGAGCAATACAATGTTTGAAGAGAAAAAAGCTTTATGAACGACAAATTGAACAGCTTGGGAACTTTCAGTTACGTATTCACGATCAGGTAATTTTCTACTAGTCTTTCTTGTCAAGTTTTTTAGCTTTCAACAATTAAGATTTACGTAAGAACAAATGTAACTAATATATATTTGGAGTGTAATTATTAGATGATTATGCTGGAAGGTGCAAAAGCTACCACGGAAACTGTTGATGCTTTGAGAACTGGGGCAGATGCAATGAAAGCCTATAATAAGCACATGTAAGTTATACACTTCAATATACTCCACTTTATATTAACATGCAGCTTTCACTATAGGGTTCCACTGCGTTTATTTCGTAAGCAGTTAATCTTCCCCTAGTTAGGCATGATCATATGATATTTAAGTTTATCTCAGTGCATACGCACAAATACACATAAGTTTTTATGTACATGTAGGTGTCTATTTTCTCATTTCCTCATTGGTATCCTTTGTTTGTGTGATATACTAAACATGAGTGACAATGTTAAGGACCACTATTGATGCTCATTAAACTTTGACAAGATGCCGATTGTTGGATTACTTTTCAGTAACATGAATATCTGTTCTAGAGGTGGCAAAATGGACTCGAGGGTGGATGGGGTAATGTGTCAAATTCTGATCAGGTCAAAATTCGTTAATTTTATTGTGGATCAGGTTGGGTTAACCCGTTACACTTTTTATCCAACATTATTGTTTTTTTTTGTAAGTAATTTGTGTGGCAAATGTGATTACACAAATTACTTTGTTTCAGTAATTATTAAATATTTTGAATAAACTAATTAAATGAGGTTTTAATGTTTTGCGTATTAGAAAAACACCCAGTGATTTTTGGCCCCATTTAACCTGGTTTCTTTGTAGGATTTTATTTCTTTTGGTTTTACCCATTGGATCTTTTTAAGTTCACGAGTAACAATCGCCATTTCTACGTGTTTCACTACATTATAAATCGATCTCCGTGACACCATTTCTCTTTCTTTGAACTGAAGGAAAAATCTATATTGAATTTCATTATTTTCATGAGTGCAGGAATATCAATGATGTTGACAAGACTATGGATGAGCTAAATGAACAAAGTGAAAGCATGAAACAAATTTGGGATACAATTCAAACATATACCTTTGCTGATTTTGATGAGGTATTGTCCACAGTTTCTTCGACTCCCCTTTGTCCTAGTATTTTTTTTAACATGACCTTACACACATATCGATATAGTTTTTTGAATAAGTGGTCCTAAATCTCAGTCATGAGAGAAGTAGAACTGTGAAAGAAATCAGCAAACTCTTTATTCATTGATAAATAATATGTTTTTGAAACAGTACTTCTAATTTTTGTTGCGGGTCTCCATAAATGGAACACTGCAATTGCAGAAGTGATGGCCTTGAATGTGATTTACCTAATTTTTTTGGTTTATTGTTTGCTTGGGTCGTAATAAATAAGAGAGGCTTGGATGATACATGCTTTTAGTTTTCCGTGCTTGTGATGCACATGTTTGATTAGTCTTAAGTCTCATGAGTTCTGTATAAATAAATAAGATCCTTCATATGGAACAACAATTGAATTGTTGCTGCAGAACTTAAAATATGCTGAGAAGTGCGAGTTGCATTAAGTAGCTCAAAAGGCTTGGTGGACCCTATGAGCAAGCTTCTGTCGTCAATGCCACTAGTCATAATAGTATTGGTAAACATTGAGTAGTGCATTTAAAAAGGAACTATAAGTCTATAAGCGATTAATGATGCACTAGTCGATTAATGAATCACTTATAGCTCTTTCTTAAATGCACAAGGTAGTGTTTATGTCAACCCAACTGTAAAGTTACATATTTTGACCCGTTACCCAAATAATGTCCATTTTGCCACCTCACTAACAACGAGTAATTTTGTTAATCCAGGATGAATTGGAAGCTGAACTTGAAGAACTGGAAGGTGCTGAGTTGGAGGACCAAATTTTACCACCAACCATAACCACTGGCACGCAGCACGCCCATCCACCTCCACAGAAGAACACAGCTGAGGTAGATGAAATCTCTAAAATGCAGGCAGAATTGGCACTTTAGATCAAAGGTCAGTGGTCACCTCATTTAATATACCATACAAATTTATTCATCATTTCTTGGGTAAGACTTACCGAGGAACTGAATTTGAATGCCAGATGGAGAGTTCAGAATGCTTTCACCCATGAAGAAACTGAAGGACTGGTGCGAATTTTGTTTTAGTTATCTCTTGTAAAATTTGTGAATTGAGATAGTGACGTTCATTAATAAATTTGAGTTTTGGAAACCGTGAATAGTAACAGTGTTAGATCTTTACAGGATTTAAGGTGACATTGTTTCTTATATGAAATTCATATTAGTGGCAGCTATAAAAAAAAGACGTGTGTGCTTGATTTTGTAAGGGCTATCAAGTGGGATCATGTTTGCAGTTTCAAAGTAGAGTGTTGTTTTCCTGATACATTTCTTTTTGTTCATGCTCACCGAGAATTGAATGTAGTGTAGTTGCACTTGGCTGCTTTTAGAAAAGAGTTATAAGTTTGTTTAAATGACTTTGAAGTAGATCACATGGAGTGAACTAGCTTTTATCATATAAGTTCTTAAGTTGATCAGCATGTAGGAATTCAGATTTTACTAGGAAGATGGTTTATCAAATCCATACTCATGTCATTCTATTGCACCTTAGGAAAAGGTACACCTTGGTATAAAGGTAGGGGCAAACATTAAGGTAACCGGAGTACCTGGTCAAGAGGGTGCAGAGGGTAATTTTGCTGAAAAGAAGAAAGGAGTCTATGAAAGCTAATCTAAGAAAATTACTAAAGTACAAGGCCTGGTTAACAAGGCGGTGCCCGGTTTAAGGTTTCAGGATTGGATGAAGATGCTGAGTATCGATTATGTTTAAGTGTTAGTCCTAAGGTGGAAATTGTTGTATATTAGGAATAAACTTAAACTAAGGTTAGGGGGTTAAGTGTATATTGTAATTTATATTAGGAATAGACTATAACTAGGATTAGGTAAGCTTGCCTTTTAAAGGCAATGATGTTTCCTAATCTATTTAGGATAGGTTTCTACCCCATCTCTATAAATAAAGATGATGGGATGCTAGTTTGTACATTCTTCTTTGTTCATTCGTTAATTAATGCAATGTAACGTTTGGGGTCACGTGTGTGTTTTCTTTGAGTCTATATTCTACGCTAGCTTTCAAGGTTGATTGGAATTATTATCCAACACTTTTTGTCAAAGTCAACTATCAAACTCGTTCATAGTTTTTTTCTCTTGTTCAACACATGGGAAATAAATAAATTCGACTTCTTGGATCTCGTGCGTTATTAATACAAAAGGATCTTAAGTTTTCTATTTTATTGCTAAAAAATAGAGGATCTTTTGCAGACAGCAGAATCATACACACTTTTGAACCTAAGTAATAAAACAACAGTTGACTATGTCAAATTGTGATCTTGGAATATCAATAATAATGTGTTTTACAAGGATATTAAAATAAAGACATTATGAATAGCTTTATGGGGTTTACAATTGAGCCATTAATGTCAAAAACCTTAATCTGTCTAAGCTATTTCTGTGATAAAGATTTAATCTTTACTGCAGACTTCACCGTAACATGTAGGTATTATCCTTCATTTTGAGACAGATATTGATTTTGTCTTTTCTAGATGTTCGAGAAATTCCATCACCACATGATCAGTCCAAGGAGCTCCAAAGGGAGCTTCATCGCCCGCAACCCATGCTAAGTGTCCACCTTTAGGTGTAACTATCAACATACAGTTTGGATTATCCTGAACCAGCATCAAGTAATTTTCTAAGTCCACATAAGTAGGGTCCCCGCAATGTCTAAAATTAAATCAGGATTGATTAATACCTCGATATCTTCACGAGGGATTCCTCTAGCAGGGGCAATGGGGTCATTTGCAGCCTGTAAATCATGGAGGAATGCATTCACAAACTCTTAATTTAATGAGTAACCATGTAATGATAATAAATTGATATATATAATATTACCTGGATGCAAAGTAAAGGTGTGCATACATGCTTTATAGAATTTGAGCTGCTTGCTTTCAAGTAGTAGTCATCCACTGATTTAAAACCAAAAGCGACTGCATATACTCAAATAGTGCTGTAAGAAGTGAGGTTTCATGACTATACAGTTAAGATTGTACAAAAAGATGTGTACCTCGTGTCAGTGATTGATCAAAGTCCCTAACGGATTTACTATTGAGAGCTACCGGAATATTATAATCGCCCCCTATATCCTCAAATAAAAGAGCATGTCTGCAAATAAAAGTCATATTAGTGACACTGATGTTTATTGGGGACAAAAGTACTAATGTTCACGAATGAGTACATAAATCTCAAAATGACTGCATAAACCTACCTTCGGAAGATTTTAGACAGTGAAGCAGAAAGAACTTTGTCATAAACTCTGTTAAAGCCCTTATGGAAGTCCTCATCGGCAAGAACCAAATTAAAAGGATTGCCCAATGACACCGCACCAGAAAGAAGGCAACTTTCGCCTTGCTGCAATGAAGAACACAATTGTTAATGAAACTCCCTAGTACTTGTGAGATTATTGCCAATTAGGAGGAAAGAAACATCTCAAATTTGTTTCTAAGCTAGGCATCAAGAAAACGCTAAAAAGAAATTAACAAAACACATAGGTTAAGCAACAAAAGTAACTGATTAAAAAAGGCATTTCTTGTGTATTACCTGACCCAAATACCGAACAAGAATGTTTGCTCCAAGAGACCAACCAGCAGCATATAAATTTGCATTTGGATATCGAGACGAAATATGCACAACCACTTCACCAATATCTCCCACAAACGATGCCGAATAAAACTGCGGAGAGGTTTATTTTTTACGTTAACTAAATACACACAACCTTTAGACACAGCCCTTTTGTAAATTTAGCTACTTGCAATGTTTTCGGCATTTTATTTAGAGCGGTAGCGATTGACTATCAATAACACTTTCTCTTTTTATTAAAAAAAAGTATACAATTTGCAACAAGAAAATTCTGTTGTTAATAACGATTGATACCTGAGGTGTAATTACAGGGCTGTCGCCACAACCACGACTGTTGAAAACCACAACACGCCAACCGTTGTATCTTGCTCGTGATAGCATATGCTTTATGTATGACTCCTCACTTCCTCCTGTCAACCCTGCCTGCAACCATCCATTAGTTTAGCTGGAAGAAATGAATCCAAAGCTTATTTTATTGAATGGGTCAAACTGGTAGAAAATCACCAAAGCTTATTTTATCTCTAACACGTAAAACAATTTATATTCTAAGAACTTAGTGAACGTCTCGTAAATACAATGGAAATTATATACCAGCAAAATAAGAATAGGAGACTTGGGAGACAAGCTGTGATCATCACCAGCTACCCGTGATCAGATGATGGTTTAAGGTTATGAAAATGTTAATGCAACAGAGGATGGTCTGATGAGTTATGCATGTATGTATTAAAACATGATTATCTTTTTTTATTCTTTGATAGTCAACAAACAACTACTTTATTCACAATTCCACTTAATGAATGGGTCACAAAAAAGTTAGTTAGTGGAGATAAAAACAAAAAGAATATGCCAGCATGGTTCGTCACAACTGCGGTCTTCATAGTTCTCGAACCCCATATCAATCAACGCGTTACTTTCCACCACTACACAACGGCTAATAACCAACAAATCCCACTAACACACAGAAACGGCTAAAACAAAAAAAAAAAAAAAACTTGGTTGATTATGCTACCAATCCTGCATTGGACACCAATACGATGGGCCCGGACACCGTAAAAAAAAACAAGAACACAGCCGGACCTAACTATAGGATACATTCCGTCCACAAAGGAAAGCACAAACGCATCCGTACACCCACGGATTATTACGGAAACCTTGCCCGTAAAGGGACCACACTCTGAGCGACTTACTAAACAAACAAATAATTAGAGAAAACCTTAATATTTTCTTCGCATATAAAAAGAACCTTTCTGACCACAATGAACATTATGAATTTTACTCACCTAACATACACATACTTTCTCTCTCTTACATGTTTACTTATTCTCCACACCATCAAACCAAGGCATTCCGTCCCCACGTATAAGGCTAAACGGTTTATTTGATTGTGTATGAAATCACATCACTTCTCTTCATCTAGTATAAGAATTAACGCTCAAAAAAATCAGTTCGGAAACACGAAACTCATCGAACCAAACATCCACGTATAATATGAGTCCATCTAACCCTAATCTAAACCCCTACTCCAATTTGTACTACCAAGTGGCGCCATCTGTTGGGACCCGCAACTAACCACGTTTTTCTAAAATACTCATCATAGCACTCACGAACAACACACCACAACCTTCCCCCGAAACGTCCGCCGTGTCGATAAACTCCTGGGTGAAGAAGCGGGCCCATAACGTCCGAAGACATAACAGATCTAACTCCATACGAGTCCTATAAGAGATTTTTTGCGACAAAAAACAACCACCAACTCTTGCCACTACATTGCCTGAAAATCAAAAAGAAAAAAGAGCACAAATAAGCTTAAATCGGCGAGTAAATGCAGCCCCTCTCACGGCAACGAGACAGAAAAATCAAATGAAATCATGAAGAGTCGCATTACTCTACAATTACTAAATTACTACAAATAACTAACTCGAATCCAGAGAGAAACCACGCCAAAACAGACCGAAAAAGGAGGCATGAAAATAGGCGCAATACTATTCGATACCCCGAAGGCGCGACACACCGTTGCCCATGTCATCAAAAAAGACCTCAAACAAAACAAAGACAAGAACCAATTCCTTCACATAGGCCCAGGCCGCGAAGGAGGGTGGTGTTTCAATAGGCTAGGAGGAAAAGAACGAAGTGCGTCTGCACGATCTGACGGCCGCCAACAGAGTTCCTATGAAAAGGAAATCGAGGTGCAACCAAGAGAGCATCGTTATAGGGGCACGTCGTCCGTGGAAATTGGCGGATATTCGGAGAGTAAAGACAGTGAGGGAGGTCACTAGAAGTCCAGATCAAGAAGACACAGGTCAAACGCCCACGAAGATGATCTCTCTCATCCTTGGACATGTGAGGAAAGAAAACCCTTTCACATTACCATGTATCTGCATTTCAATTTCCTCAAGGAGACAAGATGCCCAGACACAACGTCCAAGACATATGATGGAAGCTGGGATCCGAAGATCATTTAAAGCTATTATAGGCCGCGGCAAAGTCAGAGAGGTGGGGGCAATGCCAACATGGTGTCACAATGTTTCAACTCAACCTCCAAATAAAGGAATGCACAAACAAAAACAAAAAATATAAACCTACAAACGAAAACCAAAGAGTTTGGTATCGAAACAAACTCCCAAGCAATCCATTTGACATCACTATGGATGATTTGAGAACAACATTCAAGGAAAAATTATCTCCCAACAAAACAAACACATCAATGAACCGTGGAATACATCCATATCAACAAAGATGGAGAATCCACACATGACTTTATGGAAAATACAGACGCAGAAATCCCTAGATAGGAAGGAGCGTCGGAAATGCATGAAGATCTTCGAAAATCCATGCACGGAAATAAACACCCACACCCACGAGCTGATCAAAAGCGTTTATAATAACAGAAAAATCCGTGGTCATTGACAAATGTACACAGGGGACTACGTCCTTTTTCTTCAATTGGAATTGCTGCATTTCAGTCATAAGTCGGAAAAATCACTCGCGCCTGAAAACATGCCATAAGGAAGGAAACAACCAAACTTATAAAAAGGGATTCAAAAACAAGCAAAGAACGGATCGGAAGCCAATAGGTTTTCACTCCCTTACTTAAAACTCCGAAAGACATATTACGCGTATTAAAGTAAAACAAGGAAAATTCAGAAAGCTCCGCCCCAATGTGAACATCCACAGAAAAAAAGATCTCGAACAACATATTGTGAATTCCACACGCGGATACGTACGGGCATAGCACTGGACAAATGCATGCAACTGAGCAGCAGATAAGACGCAGAAGAATCAAGTCAGCAAATTGTCAATTTCATCAAGAATTAAAGCAGGCGACAAGCAAAGGCACAAAAGAAGGGGTTGGGAAATGGCCAGAAAAGACAATCCCCCTATCCATTCTGATGATTCAACTATGGAGAGTAACGAAGCAAAGGGTCACCTAGATTTCTCCTCCGAGGTAGACACAAACTCTTTTCTCCTCTTTTAGGAGAGGAAGACGGAACGAAACCAATGATCATCGAAGCTGAAATAGGAGGCACCTTCGTACACCGGATTACTGAGGACACAGTAGTAACGTCTCCTCAGAAGTTTTATACGACCATCATTGCTTTGGTCAGGCTCCGGTCAAAGTAAGAAGTCAGATGATTCCCAACTACCCACTCACTCATGAAGATTCGTCCAGTGGAGAAACCATCGTTGGCCTAATAGAGGCCAGAAATCCCTACTAGTAAAGAAAGGTGACAAGATCATCTCACTATTCCGCATGGAAATACTTTCATGGATAATCAGGTCCTCCAAAACTCAACACAAGGAATAATAGAAGCAGAACAATAAGAAAGATCCCATTCGTACCATCCACGCAACACGGAATGTTAAAATACTCCCGTAAAAAGAATAAAACGTTAACGATTACAAGCAGCAGAGCCCATCCCCATGAATGGCAAATGATCTCCTCCGACCTCAGCACACAACAACCCCGTGACCATCAGTTTTTTGAGGAGGAATAAAAAATGGCCATTCATCCTGAATTAGCCCCGACCAAAAACATAGCCAAAGGGTTACCATATACAGAAAAGGACCAAAAACTATGATCTTTACTCAAGCAAAACTTGATATTTGTTTCTTCCTGAAACCCACAGATATGACCGGGCGTCACTGCGACCATGGCGAAACAACCGCCTAAAATGTTTCGAAGAAGGATGTCGCACCTTCAGATAAAAGAAAATGGGCAAAGCGCCCGGTACAGAAATAAAGGGATCCATGAGAAGTGAAAAAATTGGTAGATTTGTCGGAATCTATGAAAAAGTCCACAATCACCAGCTATCAAATCCAACCCGTCATTGTTCAAAAAGGAAAACACGATGGGAAGTTGGGGCGAAAGTGTGGGATTTCAAATCTAAACAAACGCATGGTCCTCAGCAACTGACGGTTATCCCCATTGAGATAGATTGGAAATAGAGTCCTCTCTGCTGAAATACCCTTTTAAGTGCTTCCTAGACGCATCCAAAGGTACCAACCAAATCAACATGGCCAAGAAAATGAAGAAAAGACAGCATACACCTCACAGCCAAGATATTCTTTACACAAAGATGTCATCACGCCTAAAGAATTCAGGGCAGAAAGCCTATCAAACGCTAGAAAAGACCGGAATTCCAAAAGCAGATCGCAAAAATTACACCGTAACCTTGTAAGAAAGTCGACGATCATGGTCATAACAATGCCATACGGAAGAGGAACATTAATCCGAACATAGCAGAAAACATCAAAACTCTTTCGCAAATAAATAGAAGCTAAACCCAAAAAGTGCAACCTTTGGTAATCAAAGATGGGTGTTTTTATGGGCTACAAAGTAAACTTAAAGGGACTGAAAGTATGCGCCAAATAAGCATACTCGGTCCTGTACCTACCAGTACTCGGGAAGCCTTAAGATGTACAAAAGCTGAACGGAAACCTCCGCAAGTTTAAAAAACATATTCTGTCAAAATCAAAGCTGAAAAAAAATCACTGTCCGTTCTAACAAAACCCTAAAGAAAGTGCACAAAGAAAATGATATCCAAAGTACACAGGAAGCTAATAGGCCTTCAAACAAATGATTAAATCTACTATCGGATACTATCCATCTTGACTGCACCAAAGGAAAAATATGAGCTAATCATATACCCTAGCCGTGGTCACGGAACTATCAGCGCAGTCCTTAATGACCGAGAAAGGGAGGCAAGAGCAATTGCCAGTGAACTAATTAAAGAGCACGTGCACCTACGAGGCCGTTATTAGGTCAACTACACCCCCAATATCGAAAAAATGGTATTAAGCCTTGCTCAGCCAAGCAACCGACTGGAAAAGTACTTCAGGCAAGGGTTTGAGCATATAGGACACTCACTAGAGACCGCCCAGGACCGAAGACCGATCTAACTACCCCCGCTACGAACAGGAATCGCGGTCCGGTCCTACTCGCTACCGGGTTTTTAGTTAGTTTCGGACCTCAGTCTCGATCCGTCCGGTCCGGCTTTTACCAAAATAACCACGCAAAGATTACCCGAGTAGGAACGGACCAAGACCGAAGACGCGAACGACCACAGACCGGACCGAAACCACGAACCGGACGGACCGTAGACCATTATCAGTCCGATCTCGGTCGGCGTTTTGTTTGGGACCAAGTCGGGGAATCCTCGTATCCGGACCGGTCTTTTTGGCCAGTCCGGTCCGGTCTTTTTTGGACCTAATGCCACCCCTACTATCCAGGACATACAATTGTTAATACGGATCAGACCGATAAATGAGCAATTATTGTCAAAAGCCAAGAATCAGCGTGAGGATCTAAAGTGAAAAATTGAACTAGGAAGGATATGAACATCCAATTTCAAAATACAAGCCCGAATGAAACAATCGATAAAATGTCGACAACAAAATGGCTGATTTTATCGTAGAGCTACCGGTATGAAGAAATCCCACAGGAAACAACACATACAAGACGCCAGAAGAAATACCGAAACCAATAGACGTATTGTTTATAGACGGATCATCCTGTATAGATGTTTCCGGAGCCGGCGATATTACAAAAATCCCAAGGAGTTGAATTCACCACGTATCAATTGAGTATAGGTATAGCTACAACAATGAAGCTAGAATATGAAGCCATTAATAGCCGATCCTGAAAAGCATTAATAGCCGATCTCCGATTCCAGAACAAATAGGCGAAAAAAAAAATTTCAAGCGAATGAGACTCTAGCCTTGTACAAACCAGTTAATGGCTCTTAACGTACAAAGGAGTCATTAAGGTTCAGTACTTGAAAAAGTAAAAAACGCACGCAGTAACTTATAAACGTGGAATTCTATTCTCCATCAAACAAGAACCATCCATCAAGCGAAACTAGAACAAAAAGGAGGCTGATAGCCCTAAGCAAGATTGTGTCTACACGTTTTCGCTAACAGAACCTCAGTAACAAGTCCTTGTGGAAGAATTAAAGAAAAGTCTATACCATGAGAGGAAGATCCTCGCTAAAGCGTAGATGAAGACAAACAATGGATGACACAAAACCCATAAATGAGATACCTTACAAGGAAATCCTTCCGAAGACAAAAATAAAGCCAGGTGGTACGTCTCAAAGCATACCCGGCAACAAACCAGACCATTATCAAGGAATTCTTTATACTAGAAATATTTCTTGGGACCTGTAGGCTCCCCCGGTGCGTCGGACCACTTCAAGCAAACTAAGCCTAAACGACGTCTATAAGAGAAATACAAACGATGATCCAGTAGCATGCGTCAATTATAAAAATCCGGTCCTAGATCACCGGGTCGCCAAGTAGCCATCCGGACGGGATATTACTGGCCAAACAATGCATAATACGAAATGCGCGGAAACTAATAAGTAATAGCCCAAGGACTGCCAAGATCCATTCGTCCTATTTTTCCAAGAAATACCGGCAACAAAACTTAAACCCCCTATAGAACCGTACCTCCGTGCCATTCTATAAAAGGTGGGGGAACGACATAGCCGTAACAGACCCAACCGGAGGACCGAAGGGCAAAGTCCAGGTTTTGATCGTAGCCTATTCGATCAACCGTCACCAAATGGATTAAGGTGCAAAGCCCGTTGCGACTATCACTATCAAACAAGTGAAGAAGTTCGTATGGTACAACATTGTTGCAGGTTATTGGCCTACCAGGATATATTATCCGATAATGGAAAACATTACCGTGAATACCCCATTCAAAAAAGACATGGTGCAAAAAATATGTAACCGCCAGTGTTTGCCTCCGTGAAGCACCCACAATCAAAATGGGCTTGGTCGACAAGGCAAACAAGAGTCTAGATATAGGGAATCACCAGCTCAGATTGGATTAAAGAAGCAAAGAATGGATAGTAAAGAACTCTCCACACGCCTCTAGGCAACAACCGCACCATATCAAATCAAGCATATGAAGAGACACCAGTTTTTACTTACTTACGCACGAATGGTCATCACCGCAGAGATAGCAACAATACTCTTGGACTGCGGAATTGGACCAACAAATAATGACGAAGCCCTGCGAAAAACTAACTGGACCATCATTCATAGATAGAAAAAAAGAGAACAAGCCCAAGCAATTAAGAAGAAGAGGCGAAAAGTAAATCTAAGATGAAAAAGTACGACAACATCCATAACGTCGAACAAAAAAAATTACAAAAGCACAGAGCTTTCAAAGCCGTGGAAATGGTCTACCGTAGCAATGATGCAAGCCAACCGCCAAGGATGGAAAAACCTTGGCCCCAAAATGGAAGGTACCATACGAAGTTTACGGAGTCATTAGGAAAGTGAGCCTACAAGCTTAGGATAAAAAAGGAAATGAACTTCCCGCTAACATGGAACTATTAACCATCCGTTTAATCATAAACAAAAGTGTTATAAACAATGAATTGTAAGCACCTACACCCTCGGCAAGTGCACGTATGATGCTCTAATGGCAATTGTCAATATTCTCACTTATTTTGTAATTGTCTTTAGAATAATAATTAAAAGTGGGGTCATAAGCTACCCTCATAACCCTCAGTCTTGAAAAGTCCAAAAATTATTATTACTTTGCAAAGTTATATCAACTATTAAACCTCACGCAAAGAGACACGCTCCACAATAACATTATTTCCGATAATAAAAGGTTGAGGGCCCAACCTTCAAAATTAGCTAGTGGTGTATAAGGACAAAGTATTGCAAAAAAACCCAGCACCGGAGAATAAGCCACAAATATCACAAGACATCTATTAACTACGACAATAGTAATAACAAAAACAGGTAGTGAAATTATAACAAACCCGTGAAAAACATCCTTGTTTATAATAAAGACGACGCTACCACGTCCACCTAAAGAAACATGTTTTAACATGAAAGCTAAACACCGCAACAAAAGGCCAACACAAGGACTACGGCCCAGCAGGTAAAAAAAAATAAAAAAACAACTGTTCATATTACAATAAAGGCCGCTAAACAAAAAATAGCCACATACGACGGCCAACGGACATAACAAAGAAAAGAACAAAGTCATAAAGTTTTCAATATATAATACGCAGACCAACATGCGTCATGGCAATGGAAATAAAACTAAAAGGCAACAACCCTCCAAGATGGGGGCGACAACAACACTTCCCCAAGGCTTCATCTGTGTCTCTCTTCTTCAGTATATCCTCAACGAGAGAGGGGGGGGCCGCGGAAATACTAACTTCAACACCACCAAAGTCTGGGAAGACAGGCTGAGACAATCCTCCATCCCAGTTGGCGAAGAGCCCCCGGCATGCTTCTTGGCCCCCTCTAGCACGAGCATGCACATTCATCAAAGCGAAGATAGGGAGGTCACCTCCCCCAAGGGCCGTTTTAATAACACCGGCATAAAGATTGAGAATAAGAAAGCTGCTCAATGCAAAAACGATTGGTAAGGAAGCAGCTTTCAAAAGTTCATCCTGAGGGTCCGTCCAGAAAAAAGCAAATCATAACTCATCCATCCCGACATCCCATTTTGGATTTCAACAGATCCACCAAGGGGAAGTGTGCATTCTTCAAGGGCTTTAAAAAAAACCGCTTTAACCCTAATCACCTGCAAACCTCCGTTATAACATCAACAACACGGAAAGACTCCTCCTTGGCAACCCCTAATGCTCATAGAACCGGTGCCACTAAACCTTCTTGCATGCCAAAAAACAACGCCCCGACCGGCCCAGAAGCAGGACCCAATAATGATATGCCCTGGTACACAAAGAATTCAAGCACTTAAGGAGAGCAATTTGTAATCCATGGGTCAGGAGCCACCACTATCCTTCCGGCCAAAAGAGTCCAATAGGTGGGATAAAAATTTCCCCCTCCCAGAAGGCTGGAGGACATCCTTCACCGTGTGGACTCAAACTTTGGCCACTTAAGAGTTCACAAACAACGTTGTACTTTTCCAGAACCTCGTTGCTCTTCCGCTTCCCTTAAGCTGAAATTCCATTTTCCCCTCCCTTAAATCCATAAAACCAACAACTCCCAGAGAAAAACCTTGCAAAAGCAAGAACGGCATTGAAATAAAGATATATATATATAAAAGACTTAATATATATAAATCCTATATAATATATAAAAATATGATAGATATATGAGTATAATATAATAATATATAAATATAATATTAACATACAAATATAAATATATATATTATAATTATATAATAAGATATAAATATAAAATACATATACATGCGGAATAAATAAAAGTGCGGAACATACCCCTCAGAAGCAAGCCTATCACGCTCAGAACCCAATTAAAAATCTTAGTCCCGTGCCACGTTACGCAACCTGTGCCATTACATCAGCGACTCCAAGATGATTAGTGGCAACGGGAGTCAAGCAAGTGAGCTGTCATTGGCTTTCTATAAAAGAGTGACCTTAGAGCTAACACCCATTCCCAGTCAAATCAAAGAACTTCTCCCTGGATAGTGAAGAAACTATTGGTCACGATACGACAACTCACGCGATTTCAGCCGTCGCCTTTTATTCCGCCAACGTAAGAGACTTATCAACATGAGGATCTCCCGAGTCTTCTTCTCCAACACTTACCACGTGCAGCATACTTAGCATTGAGTTTTTCCTTAAGCTCCAACTCAATTGCTCTGCGACTGACCAAATTTTCACCTAGGGGGGGGGGGGACCACAAGAATCACCTCCGACCCAAGGCATCTTGTCCGTGCCCCGCCCGCTACAATAAAACTTTTAACTCCGTATATAATTGATCACGAAGTCTATCATTGGAATGGAAGAGCATAATGAGAAGAAGGCGGGGTAGCAAACCGCGTCCCACCAGGGTACGACAGGAAAAGCCATCGTCCAACAACGAATCATTAGTAATGTTCCACCTAGGAACATACCAACGCTTCGCCTCGGAAGGATCTAGAGTAGCGAGCTCATAGAAAGAATCAATCAGACACCTTACCGACTCCTCAAGCTGGAAGGACCAGCACAGATCCGGGATTAACAATCGCTAGCTAGCTTGGCCCTGTGGAGTTGTGGTGGCAGCGAACAATATACCTACCGTCAGCACTCAAAGTGCTAGAGCAGTAAGATTAAACAAAAAATCAACGAATAGAAAAAATGTGTGGAAATCATAAATACTTTGAGAACGTAATACATATACCTCCACCACAGTAGTGCGGATCTGGTGGCCTCGCTTGGCAGATATAGATAAATCCCACAAACTTTCACTTTCTGAATGTGAAAACAAGGAGAGCAGACTGTTACCCGGCCAACAATGCGAGAGCATCTAGCCTGCCGTCATAATTATAGCTTCCAAACCAAGCAGGGTTTTACCTCCGTACCGTAAGCAAGGGAAGGGTGATACCGTCCTCCAACGTTCTTTCTTAGCAGGGATAAACGTCAGCTAACTGCTTTGTCATGTCTTTTCTCTTAAATCATATTAGGTTCTTCGTAACAACCTCCTCATCACTCTGCCTCGCCGTGGCCGTACCCTCACCCGGATCCGCTAACTCCAGATAAGCATCCTCTTCAGCAACACTTTCCCAATATCCCGCCCTCTTTTTTCATAACAAATAACCTCTTTCAGATCGCGCAGGGATCTCCGTGGCCCGCAAAACAGACACCACTACCCCACCTGGCAGGACATATAACCACGGGCCTGCAAGCAATGTCGGGTACTCCTATACAATGTCCCTATCATCTCCCTACTGAACCTCCACCGCCCGCGACGTACCTTCCGATGTCAGCAGTCTTGATAAAATCTCAACAATCCCATAGCTGCAAAAATAAACATCAAGATAAACAGACTTTTATAATATAAAAAAACTACCACTAACTAAAAGGAAATAAACACCTACCTCGTATCCGTCATGAACCTCAAAAGCCTGGATAAGAATTGTCGACAAATAGGATAGTACGGGCTCAAACCCACACGGCATAAGAAACACTCAGGATACCGCAAAAGGAGCCTTATCTTATTAAGAAGTTTTAAAAGAAAAAACGTTTGCTCTTGTTAGCCCTATCAGTAAGATGGTTAGGCCGCCGGGTCCGTTTCTCTAGACAAAAAAACTACCTCCCGTATATAAAGTGGGACCGCATAGGAAATGGGAAATACGTAAGAGTCAACCCAGAAAAAGTGTTCCCCCCAAATTTTTTATGAATCCGTACCGGAGGTTTTTTGAAAACCAGACGAGAGCAGTAGACAACGTTTAGCAAAGAAAAAACCCAGTTCACTAAACTAACGGGGTAGAAAGGCGCGAAACACGTCACAAAACATGAGGGGAAATGTCGAGTTACAAAACACTCAGAACGTTCAAAATGGACACCCGGGCCGCGCCAAAAGGCATAAATTGAGAAATATGCACACGGGTAAGTATTTAAGGAACAGGGCCATAAAAATCTTGTAAAAAACGGATATCCTATAAACCCAAACAAATCGCAAAAATCCCTAGTATAATAACGCCTTCTTTACCCTTAAACCGGCTTGAGAACTGGGCAATACGTTCTTTTATCACCCCCCCGAAGCATGGATTACCTCAACCGCTATAAAAAAGCTTTCGCAAAGCTCATCATACTCTACCAGACTCTTTGTTCATAAATAAATATTTAATCAAAAAATTAGCCATTTAGGAGTTCGAGTGAAGGGAAATGCTAAAACTACTAATTTTGATAAAACCCTAAAAAGATGTGAAGAAAAAAAAACGATGTGGCGATCAAACTATAGCCAAAAGAAGGAAAAGGTTTGAAGAAATCCACCAATGTGGAGAAAGTAGAGTTGTGAAAATGGAAACAGTAAAAACACAAGGGGTAATTTATTTTTTATACCTTGTATATTTATCCTTACCCCACGAGTCCTTATGATGCAACTGGAATCAACTCATAGATCAAACGATTGAGTTTCGCCTAGGGAGCATTAAAACAGAAAACAAGCTTAAATACCACATCAGTTAGAAAATAAAATAAAAAAAGACAACTCGGTCCAGAAAAAACGACACCAACAAACATTGATAAGAAGCTTTGCGAGAAGACATGTGACCGCAGAGAGCGGCAAAAACCATACTAATGACAAAACCGAGTCTACATTGACACCCCGCACAGCAAGGACATGTCCGCGAATGAGGCAATAATCATACTAAACCAGGGGGAGTTGAAGAATATATAAGCAACCCAAGCATCCATCCCGGGCTTGGGCCCACACTATCGCCACTTGGCTTCTTTCTGTCTTTCTGGGTTTCTTGCCAACTTGAAACAGTCATAACAATATCCAAAACTAACTCAATCCCTACTAGTGTCCGACAAAAACAGACGAGACACAGCAAAACGACGCGGCCTAACTATAAGGATACTTCTATGTCCACTGAAAGCACACGCGTACCGTACAACCACACCGTTAACACACGTTATTATTATATACGAAACCTTGCCCCCAAGCAAGGACTCCACTACTTCACTAACTAAACAAAAACGAAATATTAAGAAACCCTAAAAAATTTTCGAACGCATTATATAAAAAGAGTCCCTTTCTGACACAATGAAATAATAATTATTTCATTCTACATACACATACATACTTTACTCTCTCTACAAATTTAACATTACTCTCAAGCCACGCGCGGAGTCTAACCGTAGGTGCCCTCCTCACGATTTATTGGATTTAGGCAAGTGAGTGTGGTGCACAGAATTTGGGTCCGTGGCGCACAAAAATGTCCATATACGTTTGGGGCACATCATGCGGCGCACAGAAACGCTTTCCCCGGTTTACTTTTGTCCAAAGATTAAGACCACTATTTATTCTTTCCTTGCATATTTTCTGTTTTTGTTCCTTTTAATACCAACGTTGTTATGTTATCAACCAAATATGCAGCTACAACCATCTCAAATGAAACATAAACCATAACAAATATCACCATAATCTGTACAAGTAAGTCGACATTGATGCGTTCCCAGTGCACAAAATCAACCCGTTGGATAAGATATGTGTGAGGTTGGCCCATCTTGATTGGGCAAACAAGGTAATGGTGCACAAGCGCACCCAGATAATGTGCGCCACACTCACTTGCCTAAATCCTTGATGGCTAGGGTAAGAACACGTGTCCGACACAAAACCGCACACACTTTTGTGCGCCGGAAGAAACATTCTTGTATTTAACCTTCTAAGAATCTTGTCGTGGGTGCAATTTTTATTTTCTCAGATATCAAAAGCATTTACGTTGAACTGTTAAAAGAAAGATGATTATTGCACACAGCAAAATCATACACACTTTTGAAGGAAACCAAATAAAACAACACTTGACTTTTCTATAAAAAGTCAAACTGTGATATTGAAAATATTGAAGTAAACACATTATGAATGTTTTATTTTATTGATAACAATTAGTGTAGAGTTGACGGTAACATGTAGGTACATTCCTGTCATTTTGAGACAGAAAATGATTTTGTTTTTTCTAAGTGTTCCAGAAAATCCATAATCACAGGATCAGTCCAAGGAGCTCCAAAGGGAGCTTCATCGCCAGCAATCCACCCTAAGTGCCCGCCTTTAGGTGTAACAATCAACATACAGTTTGGATTCTCCTGAACCGATATCAAGAAACAACATGTCAAATTCTGATCTCTTTTTATTGTGAAATACAGAGTAGTTATTGAAATTAAGTTACAGAAATCGCCCTTGCGGCATGGTTAAAATAACAAAATCGTCCATCGTCAATACTATTTCATAAATGGTCTTTTTGTCCCTTGTCCGTTAATCTTAAGGGGACAAGAAGGAATATATTTACATACTTGATGACCAAAGGTGAAAGAAACATATGCAAATAGCCTCGACGATGACGATTTCCCTTATGTTCACCAAACCACATGGACGATTTATTTATATTACGGAGTTATTTATGTTCACATAAGTGGGCTCACACCACAGCTAAAATTACTTAATTCATTAATACCTCGATATCTTCACGAGGGATTGCTCTAGTTGGGGAAATGGGATCATTTGCAGCCTGAAAATCATAGAGTAATGCATTCAAGAACTTCTAATGCAATGAATAAATGTGTTTTGTTAATAAACTGATTTATAGAATGTTACCTGGATGCAAAGTAAAGGCGTGCATACATGCTTTATAGAATCCGCGCTACTTGATTTCAAGTAATAGTCATCCGCCGACTTGAAACCGAAAGTGACTGCAAAAATGCAGATAGTTGTGTAAGAACTGAGCTTCCGTAGTTATATATCCAGTTCAAATATTATGAAATTGTGTACCTCGTGTCAATGATTCATCAAATTCCCTAATGGATTTACTATTACAAGCTGCTGGAATATTATAATCGCCCTCTATCTCTTCAAATAGAGGAGCATGTCTGCAGATAAAAGTCATATTAGTGACACTGCTGTGCTGTCTATTGTTATCTATAGAAAAACCTACTAATCTCACGAATGAATACATAAATGATGTGAATATTGAAATTTGAAAATGACTTGCCTTCTGAAGTTTTTTGACAGTGAAGCTGAAAGAGTTTTGTTATAAACTCTTTTAAACCCCTTATGAAAGTCCGAATTTGCAATGACCAAACTAAAAGGATTACCCAACGACACCGCACCAGAAAGGAGACAGCTTTTTCCTTCCTGCAATGACATATTCAATCTCAAATTAAAACCAACGGACTTATGTCATTATTGCCAACAAGGATACAAACATATGAAATTTGTCCATAAGCTAGCACTGAGCAAATGCTAAAAGCAATTAGCAAATACATGGGTTAAGCAACAGAAGTAATTGATCAAACACATTTTTTGTGTATTACCTGACCCAGATAACGAACAAGAATGTTTGCACCAAGAGACCAACCAGCAGCATACAGATTTGCATCTGGGTATCGAGAGGATATATGCACTACTGCTTCACCAATATCTCCCGTAAATGATGCAGAATAAAACTGTGGTAGAAAGTTTCATGAATAAATACAACTGCATAAAATCCTTTACATTGTCTGATTACGCACAACCCTTTCTAAGATGTTAGCAATGATACCTTAGGTGTGATTACAGGGCTGTCACCACAACCACGGCTGTTAAAAGCCACAACACGCCATCCCTTGTTTCTTGCTCTCAATAGCATATGTTTTATGTATGACTCCCCACTTCCTCCCGTTAACCCTGCCTGCATATCATCCATCATTTCATCGATACCTTACTAAAAGAAATTACGTTATATAAATGAAACCCGATTAGTATGACCCCCCCCCCAGCTTCTCATAATGGCGAAGCTTGAAACCAAGGGGGTTTGGCTCATTAAACCGCTCCTAGAACCTAAATTGTTAGAAGGTTAGCTCTGTGTTCTGATCTCCAACCCCGATTTTAAATAAAAACAACTGATTAGACTTGACAATTTCGACCCATTATCTTAGAATAAACCGATATGGGTTAACCAAAAAGGTAAAATAAAAACTGTTATGCTAACAGGAAATGTTCAATGGGTCAAAAATCACCCAAACCTCTCAAACCAATTAGTCAAAAAACAATATTAGTGTTAAAATAATAGAACATTTCAGTCATTAGAGGGGAATATATACCAGCAAAATAAGAATAGGAGACTTGGGAGACAAGCACTTATCGTCACCAGCAACCCAATCAAGGGCGACAACGCCATCGTCACTGGTCCTAAGACACTCACGTCGATACCTGACATATGGGCTTGACCTGAGCTTATTGGCAAAGATAGTTTCCACGTGGGCATTGGAGCAAACCAAAGGATATGCATCATAAGGACGGTCCAGGGTCGTGAAAGCTGGAAGAAAAGAATCCAAAGCTCCACCACTGACCTCGAAACAAGGGTGAACAGACATGGTTGCAATGAAGATGGTCTAAAGTGGATCAGTTATGCATGTATTAAAACATGATCATCTAACATGAAGTCAGATAGTCAACAATCAACTGCTACTTTGACAATTCTAAATCTGTTTCCTATAAACTATATTGGATCACTTGGATCCATTGTTAAAAGGTGTGATTTTTATGATACTTTATTCCTTGTGTTGGATGAGTCAAAAAAAAGTTAGTTAGAGGTGATAAAAACAAGGGTACTCCAAGAATAACAAGTAATTCCAAAAGATGTTTAGTTTGTCACTCAATGATGGTAGGGTCATCACTTTTCAATGTTTAGTAGTTTTCGGGTTAAGATTATCGTTTTATGATGTACAAATCACCTCCCTTTTGTATACTAATAATACAGGCATCGGTGCATTCTTAATTTCTTTAATTCACTTTGCGTATGAGAGGTGTATACAAGTAGTTCATTAACATACAACTATCCAAATGTAGTGTTAAATTATGTACAACTTTATCATAAGATTCAAGAAAGATAAATCTAGAAAAGTATATAAGCAAAAATCAAACTGTGGTCTTGGAATTCGAATAATGTCTTCTACAATGACTTTAAAGTAAAGACGTTATGAATAGCTTTATAGGGTTTATATTAAGAATGTTAATACAAGATACGTGATTTACTTGATAGAGATGTCATCTTTATTTAACAGTAGCGTGTAATGTGATGTTATTTTCCATTGATTTCGAAGCAGATTCTGATTTATTGTTATTGTTTTCTAGATACTCTAGAAAATCCATCACCACCGGGTCAGTCCAAGGAGCTCCATAGGGAGCTTCGTCGCCTGCGACCCATCCCAAGTGCCCGCCTTCAGGTGTAACTATCAACATACAATTTGGATTCTCCTGAACCAACATTAAGTAACGAAATGTCAAGATAATTGCATGAGTAACATTCAATCAACTCAGTAATATATTTGGCTCAAAGGATGAAACTGAAACATGCCTTAATATCTTGGCGAGGGATTCCTCTAGCAGGAGCAATGGAGTCATTTGCTGCCTGTCGTTCATGGATCAATGCTTTCAGAAACTTCATAACTCTAATCAATCGCTTAAGCCCATAGAAAAACTAATATTTTAAGCAGCACTGAGATTAACTAGATGATTTGAAAGTAGTGATTACCTGGATGCAAAGTAAAGGCTTGCGTACATGCTTTATAGACTCTGCACTGCCTGATTTTGAGTAGTAGTCATCGACCGATTCGAAACCGAAAGAAACTGCAAAAGTATGCAAATGGGGCTGTAAGAAAAATACTACTATAATGTTCATCAAGTTAAATTAGTAGGAAATGTGTACCTCGTGTTAAGGCTTCGTCAAATTCCCTAATAGTTTTACAACTGGCAGCTGCTGGAATGTTATATTCATCACCCATTTCCTCAAACAGAAGAGCATGCCTGCAAATATAAGTCTTAGTAGGGACATCGTTCCTCAATCAATGGATGAATGGTATTTTACTTAAACAGTTACTTTCTGAACGAACATAGAAATCATGTGAATCCATGAAACCAAAAATGACGCATTGGACCAAAAGAATGCAGAAGCCTACCTTTTAAAAATTCTGCGCAGAGAAGATGAAAGAGCTTTGTTATAAACTACATTAAAGCCCTTGTGGAAGTCCTCATCTGCAAAGACCAGATTAAACGGATTACACAAGGACACAGCACCAGAAAGGGGGCAGCTATCAGATTCCTGCAATGACATGTAGCTGTAATCAATGAAACAGAAGTAGTCATATGATTAGCAATCTGCTAAAGAGTTTTGTTGCCCTCGGTAAATTAATGTCTATCCAGTCAGCTTTATTAACTCGTAATTTGAATCTGATCTTTGTTATGTTCGACTATAAGCATCAAGGAAATAAAAATTCGCATCATACTATAACTGATTAACATAATGCCTAGTATACCTGAGCCAAATACCGAACAAGGATGTTTGCTCCAAGAGACCAACCAGCAGCATATAAATTTGCATCTGGGTACCGAGAGGATACATGCGCTACTACTTCACTAATATCTCCCAAGAAAGACGCCGAATAAAACTGAGAAAGTTTATGAACTTTATTAAATGCACACACCAGTCCTCTTCGTTTCTTAAAAATAGCATTTCCCAAAATTGTACTCCCTCCATAAAAAATCAAAATAAATAAAAAGACCCTTTCGATTCGAGGTTGTCAAAGTAAAAGATGCAAGGCTCCGATTTAAAATCAAGAGCCTAAGTACTTTCTTTTAGCAGTGTGTGAGAACATAATTCCTTTTGTTTCTTATTTTCTTGTAAGGAGCTAGCTGTGTTATGTGTTAAACAGCAGAGTCGGATAGAAACGAAAATTTATTTTCTGATCTGAACCGTTATCGATAATCCCAATTTTGATCCATACCCTTAACCTTAAAACAGGCACCTATTTTTATTCCCTTATGCAGAAAGATTATCATTTTTCTTACATGTTAATAATGATACCTGAGGTGTGGTGACGGGACCATGACCACAACCACGGCTGTTGAAAACCACAACGCGCCAACCCTTGTTTCTTGCTCTCAAAAGCATATGTCTGATGTATGAATCATTGCTTCCTCCTGTCAATCCCGGCTGCAATCATCCACCATCATTATGTGTCACACATGCTTTACAAACTGTAGTACGGGGTCGTTTGGGAATGCTTATTACAGTAAAACTAGTTATCCCATTTTGATAAAGAATATAAACAGTTCTGAGTGTTTGGATAGAAGCAAAGTGCTTATGATTATCTACTTATTTTAAAATGATACAAGCAGTTTGGAGTTACTTATTTAAACTCCTTATGTGATTCTGGTTCTTTTACCTCGTAAAGCCTTGAATAACCATAACTTCCAAACACCCATAAAAAAATTTATTCAAATCTTGCGCATGATCAAACCGTGTATTTCCTGCATTTCTTTGTTTCATTCCGTGATATATAATTCCACAAAAGGTGCAGATTGGCAGGTACACCCTCACCACGGGTGCCTTTTGGCACCGGCCATTGTCCACCCCACAAAGAATAGCTCTCGCTAGAGGAGCACCAACGGGAGTGAGCATGAGCCGAGACTCGAACCCATGACCTTTTATCCACAAAATCTCTCCGGTGGGCCCATAGGTTTTTCATAGGTGGGTACCAACTGAGCCAAAGCCGTTTGGTTTCGTGACATATAATCTTATTCCAAAAACAAGCACTTAAAAAAGTAATCCCAAACACCCCCTAAATCTATAAGGTGCTTAATGTGTATTTACTACGGTATTTAAGGGTGTGTTTAGTTAGAGAAAAAATGTCTTGATTTTCTATTTTCAAATTTGTAAAATGGAGGGGATTTAGTTTTCCACAAAACATAGAAAACACATTCACATGATATTGTTTTCTATTCTCAAGAAAACAAGGGGGGTTACAAGGGAAACAAGGAAAACAAAAAAATGTGTTTTGTAGTTTTACTTGTTAAAGTAGGAAATGCAAATCTTCTGTTTTGTAGGGAATTTGATGAGAAACATTTGATTTGAACACAATCTCTATTTTCCTTGTTTTGTACAAAACATTTTGTAAAAAACAAAGGTGTTTCCTTTTAACTAAACGCACCCTAAGCGTCCTCATTCAAACAACTTATCTAGCTTATTGTGTATCTTAGACGCAAACAAGTGTCTTTTCATTTTTCAGTTTTGAATAGAGATAATCATTTGGTTATGTTTTGCAACGAGCGTTTAGGAGCTTTTAGCTTTTAGTATTGTATGCCTGTTTGTCAACAAGCTTTTAGCTTTCGCATTTTATTTTAAACACGCATAATGACACGCTAATGAAAAAAGCAATTAGCGTTTTGGGATTGTATAATTGTTTTACACTTAATAGTTATCTTATAAAACCGAATGCTACCGCTAGTTTTGCCAAACAGTAAATCTTTTATGTCTATCTCCCTGTTGACAATCCTTGGTGGATAAAAAATGTCCCAAATACCATAAAATCAAACAGAGCATTTTGAAACATTTAGCCTTTAGTGTAGTATAAAATAAAAAGCTTGTTTGTCAATATGCTAAAACAAGCATCAAAATTCTAATGCTACTTTTTCTAAGAGTGCTAAAACAAGCATCAAAATTGTAACGCTAATTTTACTTCATCAATACGCATTATAATTTAATTAGTCATACCATACAACATTTTTATAAAACAAACAGCTACTTCTTACGACTACTAGGTAACTGCTAACTACTTAGGGTGTGCTTGGCATCGGTAGTAATAGTAGTGAGCAAGCAGTATTTTTCTATAAAAAAACGTTTGTTAACGTAGTTGTAGGTGTAATCATAATGTGTAAAACAACTCTTAAATGCTCAACGCTCCTTGTTGCTAGCCAAACGAGGATTACGCTCACCGCTCCTAAATACTCCGAAATGTTCCGCAACAAACACACCCTTACTGCTATTGTTTGTTTGTTGTTAGTTTGGTCAAACATAACCTTAATATATACGTATATAGTACAACAAACCCGATGGGTATCAAGATTATGAAACTTTACCAACAAAATGAGGGTGGGTGAATGAGGAGGCAAAGTTCGATGATCACCAGAGACCCAATCAAGAGAGACGACACCGTTGTCTTTCATCCTAAGACACTCACGTCGAAACCTAACATTAGGTGTCGTCCTAAACAAATAAGCAAATATAGTCTCCACGTGTGTATTCGACCCCACCAAAGGATACGTCACATAAGGTCGCTCTAATGTCGTAAATGCCGGTAGAAACGTGTCAACACCTCCACCAATAACGTCAAGAGAAGGGTGTGCTGAAGCACAAGACATGGTTAAGGTTGTGTAACAGCGACTGGTTTTGTTGTTTAAGGTTGTTGGAATAAGGTTGGTTTTGGGAGTGAAGAAGAAGAAATGGAGGTGTTTGGTAGTTAAGGCGGTTAAGGATGAGTGTTTGGCCATGATGGGTTTTGGGTTTGGATTGGACCGTTAACATAAATGTCTTCCGGTTTCATAAACCTTATCACTGCCTCTTTGGCTAAGTTGGAGGTCTGCTGCTGACTTCACAACAATCAATATCTTTTCACTATTTTTATTCATTGAAAACTGATTTTGTCCGATCAGGTTGGTTTGGTAGTCCGGTTCGGTCTTCAGTCAGGTCAGGTCTAACAAAGTATAGTTGTTGGTTTTGTGTAAGATTACATAAGACGGAATATGAGGAAAAGATAGACCTAGGACGGGACAGAAATATGTTAGATCATGTATGGTCCACAATCTATTATGTTCTAAAGGTTTTTTTTCTAAAGGCAAATAGTTTCTCAAATATTATGGTTTGTTATAGTCAAAATGATGTTTAAACGTGTTAGAATTATTTTTATTTTTATCTTTATTGGTTTTCGACTAACCAAAACTGTTCAAATTTACCGACACACGCGCTCAAAATCAAGTAAAGTCTAATCTTCTTAAAACTTGACGGTATTACTATTTGAAAATTGTTTGCATTTAGTGGGAATCATAGTTCACTTTCTGAATGACTCCAATCAAAATTCACAAAAGTATAAAAGTTACGTGACAGGTAGTAGCAACTTGTCATCACGAAAGTATAAACATAGTAGTTTCATTACGAAACATTTGCATTTAGTAAAATTATATAGTTCATCTTCAGAATTACTCAAACGAAAATTCACAAATCCAAACGTTTTATTCCTCATGTGCCTTTCACGTGAGGGTAAATTTATCTTGTTCTATATAACTATCGGTTGATATTTAGCATCATTTTTTCACCCAATTTATTATTCTCTTATTTATCAGCGCACCCCAAACCCTCACAATGTAAAATCAAATAAAAATTAATTAAATTAAACTTATATATATTTTCAGTTTTTACGTAACAATTTATTATATTTAAAAAAAAGTTTTAACTAACTATAAATTCCCATAAACTTTTTTTATGGCTTTGAGCTTATGAAAACCTATGTATATAAAGCTATTATAAACCTATGATAAATAAATCTTATTTTATAAACCGACTTATTTTAAAACCCTTTTATAAACCCGGATAAGTGTGGGGCGAACATAGCCCAATAGTCAAAAATAATTGCTACCCACCCCTCAAAACAATAGACTAAAAGGTGGTTTCGGAGGAACCACATGGCTTAAAAAAAAGAAAAATCTCAGTGTCACATGTATATCTTGGTTAAAAACTTAAAATAATAATTTACCCTTTTTTCTTCATCTTTTCAAACTTATTTTCTAATATGCTTGTGTTAGATTGTATGTATAAATGCCTTTCAGATAGAAAAGAAACATATGGAGTAACTTATAAGACCATTAAAATGGTTAAAAATGGAACATGGCCTGTTGTATCACATTAATTTCCCTTAGATTACATTTTAACGGGAAGTTAAACAAATTTATATTACAAATGGTGGCTAATGAATCCCTTCTATACCTCTCTAGTCACTGCAGCTCATTTATGAACCTTGTCGTGTGCTCGACTTTTCATTTTCAAGATGTTGAAGGAAATCCATGACCATAGGATCGGTCCATGGGCATCCTACGGGAGCATTCTCGCCTGCAACCCATCCTAAATGACCTCCTTTTGGTGTAACTATCAGCAAACAGTTTGGGTTCGCCTGTAAAGTGATACAAAAAAGGTTGTTAACGAATGATGCACAACATTTTTGTAACATTTATGAGTAGAGTTTGACATTTTTGTATTTATGTACCTTGATATCTTCACGAGGTATCGCATTATCAGGTGCGATTGGGTCATTTTTTGCCTGAAAATCGCAAAGACTTTTAATTAGATTCACATGTTTCTAATGGAATTGAAGAGTAAAGATTTTAAAAACAATGTGCTGAGGTAAAGAAATATTGCCTGTATGCAAAGCAAGGGTGTGCGGACATGCTTTATGTAATTTGCACTGCATGATTTCTGCAAGTACTCATCAACTGACTTGAAACCAAAAGAAACTCGGGTCAGTCCTTCATCATACTCCCGAATATTTTGGGCATTAGCAGCCAACTCGATATTGTAATCGCCTCCAAGATCTTCAAAGACAAGGAGATGCCTGCAAAGAATGATTTTGAATCTCAGATATAGAGACAAACAACAAACTCTAAGCTTTCGTGTGTTCAAACAAAACAATGGAGCGGTACTTCTTTAAAATGCCACTCAAAGCCTTGCCAAGAGATCTATTGTAAATCTTGTTGAAACCCTGGCTTATGAACTCATCTGACTTAACCAAATCGAAAGGATTGCACATGGAAACCGCACCAGAAAACCGGCTTGCACGAGCCTCCTGCAAGAATTATGCATAATGATAAACCTTAAAGTGGCCTTTTATTATGACAGGGTGTTTGGCATTGCGTTTTGAACGTGAAATTTTGGTCATTGCGATTTTGAGTTGCAGTAACTGCTTTCTGAATTTTTTCGGTAAAGTGAAACTGATTTTAATTATCTTAAGTTGCTGCAACAAAACTGATTCTGATTATCATGAATCTTAGGACCGTTTTGCATATAAATCATTAGATACTCATGAGTTGCCAAACACTAGAATATGTTATATGTATGCTTATCAAGATTGTTACTATCTAAATATTGAAATACTCGATTTGTAAACTGATTCTAACCTTTCCAAGATATTGAACAAGAATGTTAGCTCCCATGGACCAACCAGCACCATATAGATTGGCTTTCGGATACCTACCACC